>CABFWO010001403.1:77301-93134 GCA_902155825.1 Timema genevievae
TGGAGCGGGACGGTCAGATGTGATAGCGTAATAAAAATAAAATAGTGTACATTTCACTAATAAATCAACAAAATACAGTATTCCTGACACTTTACAATGAATAAAGGGCTGACTTACGCTAAGACTTAAAACAAGGAATTAGAACTAGGAGTTTATCTCTTTAAAGTATTATTATTATTATTATTATTATTATTATTATTATTATTATTATTACCCGCCTCGGTGGCGTAGTTGGCTAACGCGCTAATCGTGTTGAGCTCGACCGCAGAGGACGGGGAGATCAAGGTTCGAGTCTCGGTCGGGTGAACTGGGGGTGGTTTCTCCTAAATGGCTTTCCACTCTCCCTCTACGCAAATGCGGGTTCACTTCCTCTAAATTCAACCTTCCCAAATCCTAATCCATTAGCGTAATTAGTACTTAAGCGTATAACCCGAACGGGTAGTAAGACGCGGTGCTAACGCGGTGCTAAATATTATTATTATTATTATTATTATTATTATTATTATTATTATTATTATTATTATTATTATTATTATTATATTTGGGTTTTACTTTTTTGTGACTCCTCGGAGATAGGAAATGTTCTGATCTCCAAAAAAATTATAATTTAAGTTTTTTCCTTTAGCACCACGTCTTACTACCTGTTCGGGCTATATGTTTAGGTACTAATTACGCTAAATGGTTCCAGGGATAAAGAAGGCTATATTCAGAGGAAGTGTGCCCTCATATGCGTGGAAGGAGAGTGGACAACCAGTTTGTAAAAACTACCCTCAGTATATCAGACCAAGATTCGAACCTTGATCTCCCCGTGATCAGCAGTCTAGTCTATTTCGAGAGTAGTTCTTTAGACCACGCAGCCACCGAAGCGGGTTGGTTCAAGTTTCATGACCTTTGAACACAAACAGTAGTTTTCTCATGGCCGTCTGTTCGTGTGTGTATCTCCCCCTGGAGTCAAAAACCTTTTAATGTTTGAGCTAAAACTCGATATCTAGTGTTTAGATAAGTTTCCCTAAAGGTATTTTTGAAAATAGCCATCTAACTTTAAAGTTAAATTGTAGTTTACTTAATGGAGAAAATAGAAAAGTCAATCTCACAAAATTGACTCAAAAAACAGAATGGAACATTTCATATTTCCGGGGAAATTACTTGGAAGGTACTTTACAGTTTACATAAGAGGATATCTTCTATTTTAATCATATCTCCGCAATTATTTGAGATACGAAATAACTTATCTTTGCAAAGCTGTGGGACTATTTAAAAAAAAAGCTTTTAAATAAAATATGTTTTGTAAAACTAGTTTTTTCCAAGATATATTCAAATATATATTTTTAAATGGAGTTCCAGGAAATGTAAAATTGATTGTCATGCTCGTTGGTAGACAGTGATGTTCCATTTTACTTCATCGTGACCTCTTAGAGAGAGAAAGTACTGTGATCTTCAAAAATATTAAATTAGAGATTTGGATGGATGTCAACGTTTCACTGAATACGAAAAATATGTTTTTTCATTGCAAGACTATTTATTGTCAATCTGTTTCGGTTACAGTGTGTATTATATTTTCATTAATGCTCTATAGTTAAATATAACGCTCTTTTTTTGATTATGTTTTTGCAACAATGTTACGTTTCTTAGACGTTTTAAGTTTATGTCTCGATTTTTTTTAAGGAGTGAGAAAGTGTGTGTGGTGCATTGTATAGTTTATTTTTAACTTTTATTAACAGTTTGGTAAATTAAATATGCTCTTTTTCTGAAAAAGTCTTAGTCTCAGTCACCCATGCCCTTCCAAGAAATATGTTTAAACGTAATCATTGGAAGTGTCGTAGTTTGCTTGTATTGTATTGCGTGAAAGATTTGTTTTTTATGATATTTTGTTAACGTCATTATTTATTAAGAACTTTTTCCTAGCGGGTAAATAAAGAATGGAACTAAGTAAGGATAAATAAATTTAGAATAATCACGAATTTAACCAAAGGAGAACCGAAATGAAGTGTAAAACTCTTTAGTTTGAAATTGGAATTCCGACAATCCTGGTAAAAAGTGGGGTATATTTTTCATGCATCCAATCTTGTTGCATTATTATTGAATAGTATTTATTTCGATCGAAAAATAATAATAACAAAAATAAATTGATTGTTTTGGACACACGTTTAACAAAAGGATTACTAACGACTTAATAAAAGAAAAAGAAAGGGGAAATGTATCTTGAAGGAAATACATCATCATTATCTTGGAGGTAGGGTGTAAAAAATCAATTAAAACAAACCCGATATTATTTAGCAAGGATTCTAATCTTGATTTCCTGTTAAATGTAGCCAATTTAAATGTAAATCCTTTCTTCTTAAATGTCTTGGTTACTAGCCAAGGTAAATAAATGATTAAGATTTGGTAATGATCATAATGATGCTATAGTTAGGTATTTTGAAAAACTGCCTTTAGATTGAATTTTTGTAATTGATTTATAAATTTTTCTTTATCTTAGATTAATGGAAATATTTCTGCTAGAATGAGATGATAAGGTAAACGCCTCCAGCTTCATACTTTTGGTGAGTATTATTAAATAAATTATATAGATTATTAAATTTTCCTCTTTATTATAAGTTATCTATAAATCTAGTAGAGCCTCTGCATATATTTCCTTTATTTGAATATCAAGGTATGCTACTATGGGGACACAATAATATAATGAGCGATCTTCAACAGAAACAATTGGATGAAAGCTAGATCGATTTAAAACTTTTCATTTGTTTATGTAAAACTATTTAATTAGGACACAATATTGTAGATGAGTACATCTTATTAGGGTAAGTAGACATCCCATAGTAAGCCACTGATGATTTTTTATGGCCTTAGCCATTGCATATTAGTCGAACTGAACCATTTTTCGCCTTACCCATCATGAAATATCAACCAGCCTCGTGGTGTAGTGGTCATTGCACCTAGATACAAGCCTAGGGATCCTGGGCTAGATTCCCGGCTGGTAGCTTGGGTATTTTTCCCTTTAGGGAAATGATCCCAACAGTCACCAGGGTTTGGTTAGTTTGGCTTGAGTTAGGTTAAGATTCACACCGGCTCCACAACTTCATAATACTCATCATCACATCATCTTATTGAGGGTACGACGCGTATACAATCTCCATAAGTGTACCCTGGACAACGTTTTGAGCCAACAGAGCGGCTAATAGTCTACATTTAAGGCAACTTAATCTGGATGTTATGTCCCTTCTGGTCATATATTCAATAATATAGCAACAAATTAAAGCAATTTTGCACCTTGTCAAACGTCTGCAGATGCATAAATATCTGTTCAAACATTTATTGACGTTCTTATAACCCTTGTCAGCTTAATAGTTAGTTGTTTAATTAATTTCTTACACCACTTCTTCCTATCCAATAAGGCTGTAAGCATTTCGATTATTATAATGAGGCTTTGGAAGAGGAAGGAAGAGTTATAGGAAATGTATCCGCAGTTTCATGGGGGGAGATTGAAAAACCAATCATAGAACAACAACCCTCAGTACATACAATCAGCATTCTAACCCTGACTTCTTCGTCACCGGAAAACCAAACTAGATATATTTTAGTTCACGTTCCCTCCGATGTGGGTTTGATATTAGTTGGTTGCGTCAACATGGTGATAGCTAAGTGCAGAACTTTGGTATAACTGAACAAATAACCACTTGATATTTGTTTACGCACAAACGTAAGATAATCTATAAATTGTACACCCCTAGAACTACGCTTCAGCTAGATCAAGAAGAGCTCTTCTTTCAGAAATGTGCGTCCGTAAAATGAGTTCAAATATGGACATTTATATTGCAACCTACATAAAAGTTTTATATTTTCTGAAAGAGAAGACTTGAGGTATGTATAAAAACACATAAATCGGTATCGATTGAACTTCATCTTGAACTCAAAAAACGTAAGTGAAGCTTGCCCTTTGTAGCTGTCCGTCGGTCTGTACGGTGTGTGTACTGTAAAGGTAACATATTGCAATAGATTGAGCAGAATATGTTTATATTCACTTCGTATATTTTCATAATAGAACCCTTTTGAAATCCATCCCGTTGAATAAACATAATTAGGATTATTCTTTGAAAATGTACTTTGTAATAATATAATATGGTGGATGCGGGCTAAAGTAAAATATTCCGGAGAATACGAAGAAACTTAGTCTCAAGACCGCTGGGGATTGTGTTGGGATTCCAGGCAAGGCAATAACGCGGGATCTGGACATACAAGTATAACAATAAAAAACAACAATGTGACTACCGACGATCAACCGTAGCTCCAACAAAGGACAATACTTAAAATAAAATAAATACATCTAACACTATACAAAAAATACAATAAAAAACATACAGGTAAATTTGTATCATTGTTGTTAATGTTTTCCATTTCCGGTATTCTACCTGTGATTATTCGTCTGTGCATATATTACAATTGTAATTTTGTCTGTACGTTCGATTTCATCCGTTTGTTTGTTTCAAGTGAACTCAAAAATTACTCATTGGATCGAGATGGGACTGCTTCTGTTGTCATACTTATCCTTAAGAATAAAGGGTAAGTTAAATAGCATCACGTTATCTAATTATCGAGCAAAGTAGTTTCGAAAAATAAACCATTGTTAGTGTGGTTACATTTGTTTTTTAAAATTTGTAACAATTCAAATATATTAAATTAAAAATATAATCATCTTTGTAAGTCTCCTTGGCAACGAAGGGTTTGGAAATATAATAATGAAATTAATAATGAAATCAAACGTATAACCCGAATGAGTAGTAAGACGCAGTGAAAAAAAAAGGTAAATTATGATTTTTTAACAAAATAAAACTCACATCTATGTAACGCTCAACATCTTTATGTGGTATGATCTTACATTTACATGGATACATATTTAGACAAATAGATTATTTTTTCAATTAAAAGAAAAAAAAATCAAAATGGTGTACTTCAAGCAACAGTAAAAATTTGAATATTTAAATGTTAAAAAATAGATCTCAATATATTTATCTTAATTGTGATATTTTGTTGTTTGTCCCTCCCTACCTTTCTAACTTACGGTTAAGTGGAAGCACATTTCAGTTTAAACGAACTTTGGACATTCCAAAACAATTTTGGAAAAAAAAACCTTCAATACACCTAACCGAGATTCGAACCTCGATCTTCCCGTCATCGATGCGATAGTAGTGCCTTAGAACATGTGGCCATCAAAGCGGGCAATAAAGGATTACTGTTCTGTGTAACTTTAATTAGTTTTAACTTTTTAACAACCAATTATTTATTCTGTGTTAATATTCTTTATTACTTTCTCTCTATCTTACAGGTAGAGAAAGTATGGTGATCGTCAAAAAAATCGAACTCGAGATTTTGATGAATTTTGACGTTTCATGACTTCCTGAATCCGAAAAAGTGGTTTTTGAATTTCCGTCTGTCTGTCTGTCTGTCTGTCTGTACCTCCAACTAGAGCCTAAACTATTTTACCGATTGAGCTGAAACTTGATATCTAGGGTTTTCATAGGGTTGCCCCGAGGGGTTTTTGGAATTGGATATCTACCCCTAAAATTAAGGGTAGTTTACTGAAGGGAAAAAAGAGAAAAAGTCGATTTTCTCAAAATCGGCTCTAACGATTTTGATTAAATTTCATTTATGAACATTAATAAATATTCCAAACAAAATGGCTACTCTCAATATTTCGGCAAAATGGCTTTAAGGGCTCCGGTCTGATGCGTAAATTAACATTTTTTATAATAGCTCCGAAACTATTTGAGATATGAAATTACTTAGCATTACAAATATGTATATATATTTATAATACAGATATTTTATCCGAAACATATTTTTATAAAATCAATAACTTTCAATCTATACGCAATTATATAATTTTTTTAACTTTTTGGACATTAAAGTTTAAGTATTGCGACCGTAAAAAAAACTAACCTGAAATGTTGATGGATGTCGACGTCTCATGACCCCCCGAACCCTAAAAAATAGTCTTTGCAATGCCGTCTGTCTGTGTGTCTATAAAAACTTAAAATTAAGGGTAGTTTACTGAAGGGCGAAAAGAGAAAAATTTGGTTTTCTCAAAATCTGCTCAAACGATTTTGATTAAAATTCGTATCTAGGCGTTGATTAAGATTATAAATAAACTGGCTATTTTCATTTTCCTATGAAAATGATTTTTAGGGTACTTTACAGAAGCGTTAATTTCCGTATCTCCACAACTATTTGAGAAACTAAACAACTTATCATTGCAAAATTGTAGGACTATTAGAAATAAAAAACTTTTATTTGACATATATTTTTATAAAAGCAACAGTTTCTGAGATATTTGCAAATATATTAATACAATTTTGTGAGCTTTAGTTGTAAACATATACTACTTAAGTCTTAACGCAATAATTCTCCAATGCCATAGAGTAATTAAATATAAGTAAGTATCTAAAAAAAGTATGTTATTTTTCCTTAAAGCTCTTAGGAGAAATGTTTGCACAGCAATGATCTATCTCCATTTTAGACTCAATAGTCAATATTTACATTTTTTATTGGTCAAAATGTATAAATGAATAATTAAATATCAATGCGATGACTTGAAGATCTGCAACACCTTATAAAATGTTAAAATTTTAACCAGAAATCGAAATTTTAATACGAAGTGTTGACCCTTGTGGAAGACATTAAACTGTTTGAAATGCTCTTAGGTGGACAAAGATGCGCCTCTTTTCTCATTGATTATATATCATTGTATATTATTTTATGCGTGTTCTTATGTGGAGTGGTGATGATACAATGTACATTATTCCGTTCAGAAATCTTACGAGTTTATAGAAAGAGAGAGAAAGTCTGTGCGGTGTGCCGTACCATTTATTTTAATTAGCACTAGTAATAAAAAGTACAGCTATTGTGTATAGAGAAGTTATAACTTATTCTTCAAAAGAAATAACAGCTTTTAACATATATTTAGACGATAATTTGTATTTTGATATCGTGTTTTAGTTAGCCAAATTTTCACGTTTTGTGACACAATGTAAAATAATAATGGATTAATATTTATACATAATTTTATAGTTGTTTACTTTTCCCTGCGGTTAATTTTATATTTTATAAAAGCAGAAAGTTACTTTATAAATTCCCAGTGTGAAGTACGAGTACACGAGCTAGGTTTTTCTGTGCATTTTCTGTGTATTTTCCTTTCCTGCCGGCTAACATTAACTATAAGAACACCTACAAATCCATTTTCAGAATTTATGTCTGTCTGTTGCCAGTAAACTCAAAAATATTACCAGTGAGCGAAATAGTTTCGAGAAACCGGGCGTAAGCAGTGCACTCTCGTCGCGGCTGGTATTGCGGGTACGGAAGATGGCAGGTGATATGAGTTGGAGATTGGAGGGGGGAATAGGGGTGAGCCCAAGCTTCTTCTTGCTTCTTCGTACACGTGTAAAACACTGTTATTGAAGTTTTATTCCCATCTAACATTTGAAGTTATCGAATTTGTTGATGTATTGTTTAATGCAAGTGAAAGTGTGGGCAAATGCTAATATTACAATAAATAATCAAATATTGTAGTTTAAAAAATTAGTAACTATAGTGTGTCCTTCATCGATTAAAGATTGGCTATCCAATAGTATTACTAAATATGGCTAGAACATAATTAATAAGTGGTTTATAGTCCTTGGATTTTTTATTCACAATTTCCGTACAAAGGAGGAAAATTAAACTTTTAGGTAAGTCGATTAATATTTAATCCTTTAAAATAGTGAATGTACTTGAATATTGATTTTTTTGCACTCAGCGCATTTACACTGTTTTTATTGAAAACACTCAGGGAAGTTTTAATATATTTACTTATTAAATTTTCTAATATTCCCATAAAAAATATTACACATGTATACATCAAAAAATCACACCGATACTATAAACATGGAAGATTTGGAAAAAATTATGTGATCAATCACTATCCTTAGTGTTTTTTATCCACCTTTCCTGTACCTTGTTACAAAAATAAATGATACATCATTGAGAAATTTTGTAAATAAATAATACATACATACATACATACCTGATCACATTGGTCCCTTACGGGTTAGGCAAGAAACTGCATATAGTACAAAATCCATCACTATATTTCGTCACACTTACCTATCCTTGCATACTCCCTTCGCTTCAATAACATTCATACACTAAGTCATACACGCTCTTTTATTCTTAGGACTTTTAATGTTTCTCTTTTTCACACATTCATCTACAACATTTAACTACGTATTTATTATATAGTTTATCCCTTCCTTTTTATCCATTCACTCTTCCGTCATATATTTGCTTCATCACTCAATCCACACTCATCCTCTCAACATGCCCAAACCAACGTGAGACACTTCTTTCACATTAACCTAGAGGATTCCCTTTCAAACCGCACTCCTTAAACACCTATTCATTTCTGACTCTACACATATGAGTATTTCCACATACAGTTCTTAGATATCTCATTCTAACCACATTCACCTTGCTCTTGTATTTCTTCCGACAAACCCAATCTTCACATCCATAAAACAATGTTGGCATCAACACACTTTTATACACTGCCATCTTTGCCTCTTTCGATACTACTTCATTCTTTGCGACAGTCCACAAACATCCAACTAATCTCCACGATGCATTCTGTTGATTTCACCATTCAACCTTCCATTTTTTACAAAACATCCAATTGGGATATTAACTCCATTATTTCTTTCATTGGCAATCCAGTATATTTTTAGTGACACCTTAAACCATGTAAACCACGGAAATAGATTCCATTAAATTAAATTAAATTGGATTGTGTTAAATTGATAGCTAAGAAAAAAAAGTAAAAGATTACACATTTTCAGAAATAATTCACTGGTAAGATTTATAATGGCCTGAGTGAAATGTAAAATGAATATTACATTTTATTTTAACGATAAATCAAGTCTGGAAAGAATCAGAGTAATTTCTCAAGCGTATCTCCTGTAGTCGCAGTACCACCACACAGTATACTCCACCTCCGATACTTCCAGACGATTTATGTTTGGAGTCTTGATCGCAAGTCAACTTCCTGTGACAAAATAAAATATGGTACTATATATTTCAAATCACAGCGTTTTATACATTTCTTAAAGGGACCGTTTTTATAGAACACGTAATATATTGCCTCTTCCATTTCGCTACTCTTTATCAAAGACAGGATGAGACATTTCGTATGCTAAGCAAGTTGCTAAGATACTAAGCGCCTTTATGTACACTACGTTTGCGTTGAAAGTTAGTTTACTTACCTTGCTTGGTTCCACTATGGCGCAGCTTATAATAAAGGTTTAGTGTAGTCCGTCAAGTCAAGACAGTTACTTTTCACGTTAAGCCGAGTGAACGTGGTTGCGTCTTACTTGGAGAATTAGTCTGAAAAGAGTAGAGTATTGAATTTTGTTCTAACTTCAAATTGAAACTAAATTAAAAACGATTTAAAAACTTAATGATCATTGTATTGTGTTATTTTTAAGTGTACCGCGTCTTGCTACCCATTAGGGTCTTTTATCCATCTACCTTAATGGGTTAGGGATAAGTTAGGTAGATCTTAGATTAAGTGTACCTGAATTTAGCTTGAAGGAAGGATAGGAAACCAAGGGGGGAAAACCTATGTGTACTCAGGCGTGTTTCCAACCCCGAACTCCCTCTCACAGGTACACAAAACCTGATGAGAATGATGCCTTCCTCTGTGTAGCCACCGGTTCTGGTATGGAATATCATGTATGTATATTGGATTTGATTAAATGAGTAGGTTTTAATATGACGTTATTAATATTATAGTAATATAAATTTTGAAATTCATGCATAAATTTCAATTTCAAACAATTCGAAACAACTATTAGATTTATTTGTGTGTAAGCTGACATCCAATTAGACACTGGTGTTATTTACCCCCCATTTATTGACTAGTTTCAATCATCTTAACTCACTCGGTAGCATGTTTCTTACTGAGCTTTCATATTGTTTTTAGAACATTCTCGATATGCAACCTTTCAATTTTTTTAAATATACAAAATTGTTGTGTAGAACTTCGGTAATCGTTGTCAAAAGTAATCATTAATCGCTTCACATTTTAAATACAGTTTATATAATGAAATGTCCTTTATTTTTTTACAAGTTGCTTCATAGTAAAATATTTTTTATATTTATGTGACTACGTAAAATAATATTTATAACAGTAAAGAAACAATAAATATTTTTACGATTTTATATTTGTATTTGGGAGAATATACAGGAAAATGAATAGAAAACATATAAAAGGGAACTAACACAATATGGCTTTTACAATGAACAGAGCACAGGACACACTTTACATTCCTGCCATTGGACAAAGAGGTAATGGATCGATCGTTACCGCCCAATCCCCCGGCCTAGGTTTCATTCTATCGGAGCTCATCAGGAGGAAGTGTGAAACGTGCAACGCAACTGAGATAAGATATGTACCATGGTTTGTTCAACTGCTTCTGTGGCCGCGTGGGCTAAGACATCACTCTCACAATATACTATACTGCCAATGATGGAGATTCAAGGTTCAAATCCTGGTAGGGTATTGTGAGAGTGGCTTTTCCTATATGGTTTTCCACTCTCCATCTACGCAGATACAGATAAACTCCTTATAAATTCAACCTTCCTCATCCCTAGAAAATTAGTGTAGTTAGTACATATGCGAATAACCCGAGCAGTTAATAAGAATCGGTGCTAAATTAAATAATATAGAATGTTTGTAAAAAAATCAACATTTTATGACATATATTTTATTGCTATACAGATTTTAGTAAGCGTAATAATATTAAAAAACTTCTATGGTGAATCAAATAGCCGAAGCTGTTATTAATTTTAGAGAGGAATTCACAATCTAGAATTTTCAGAATATTCTATGGTGAAGTTAAACTTATTTTTCAAAAAAGTCCAACCGACGTTTCGCTAATTGATCTCATATTCTGATGGTACGAGTTATGTCTTTTTTTAACTCTTAATTTTAAGAACATGGTTATTAACAACTCAAGGTCTTTCAGAGGAAGTGCACCCACATTAGTAAGAAGAGTGGACGGAAACAAACTCCCTTGGACCCCAGAGAGGTGCTTGACTCGATCTTCATATCACAGCCATTCCATAATATTATTAAAGTGACGTTTAATACGGTATGACCACCAGTATGGGTAAGCTATGGCTGTAAAGTTTAAGTGCTATAAAGGGGGTTCCCGGAGAGACCCACTTCCTTTACGGTGGTATTCCATTTCCTTTCCAGAGCAATTCTTTTATGTCATCGAGTGAGCATCGTTCTTTTTATTCCTCTACTGTTAAAAGTTTATTAAGTGTAAACCTAGTCAATTTCTGCATTCCCTTGACTGGACATAAAATGTTCGTTGAGACTTTCACGGCCTTAAGCTAAAAAAAACACCCTTTGTTGATAAAAAAATGTATTTCTAGTATGATAGAACACGAGAGAAGAGTGTTTTTACCGTCGTATTATTAGCGGTGGTGAGATCGAGGTTTGAATAACTAATAGTGCATTTGAGGTTGTTTTACAAATGGGATCTATCACTATGATTTTATTTATCTGATTTCCACGCCATGTACGTGCAATTTCTTTAAAAATAACCTCAATGCCCTCATCAATTAGATGAAATATTTATTTATTTTATGTCTTCTCTATGTCCTCTCACGGGGCAGCTGTTTGCCAACCGATTTACGACGCGTCAGTGATCAGTCACTGGAAAAGCATCATGCTAGTCACCAGTTACCTCCGTTACAAAACAAACGTAATCATCATGAATGAACAACTATTGAACATTTTTATGTATTATTCAAGCTAACTTTTTACGACATTCTATACAATGTTATAGAATTTGCATTAGTATGTTGCTGTCCCATTGCCACGACGATTGCCATTGCAGTTAATATTATTTTCATCATATGGATAAATCCCAAATCTCTTTTAGTTACGTTTTTTATATCTGTAGTAATACTAAGCCCGCCTCAGAACTTGGGTCACGAGACAATATGTTATCAAATATCTAGAAGCCCGAAGAAGATACTTGCAGCTAGATAGTAATAAACTGATAGGAATTCGCCACTTTTTGCTTAACACCGTGTGGGAAACTTAAGTGACGACAAGTTTAATCCCTAACCAGTTCGTTCACATTTTAGTAGCTTCGTGGATGAAAGGCAAGAAGAACTGTCTGCGGGGAAAAGAGAGTGTAGAACCACTCAAAGTAAACCTCCATCAGCCAATATGGCCAGGGTATCGCACTCAAATATCCCCAACAAACCAGACCAGACGAGACTGACGCTTTTTACTACTATAAAGCCACATGGCTGACTCACTCACTCACTGACATTAATGTTTACCCACTTCCAGATGAGCTAGAAACTTGAAATTTGGCAAAATTATAGCTTCTAGCCTGTAACCGACGGGCAAATTCCAAAAAATTAAAAAAATTAAATTTTAACCACCGAAAAAAAGATCAAAATGGTGGAGCAATTAAAGTAGGTGCGGTATATACAATACAATACCGGTAACTGTAGTTGTTACGTTCAAAACAGCGCTGGAATTACATTAGTTTACATCCACTTGCAAAGAAAACTCACTGGGGGTTTGGTGGTGGAGCCCCCAACGAGCAAAGCGAGCTAGTTTTTATGACCATGTGTGCGTAACCTGCAGTAAATCCGTAATAGGTCTAACCCCTGCCTGACAAATCTGTGACACAGCGTGACCTGACCTGCAAACGACAGTCTTATTGACCTTTTTTTTTATTATAGCACCACGTTTTAGTACTCGTTCCGGTTATACGACCTTGTGGGCCAACTAACTTCGCCAGTGTGTTATAGCTATGGAAGTTTGAATTTAAGGGAAGTATTCCCGCATTTGCGTGGAGATTGAGTGGAAAACCATTTAGGAAAAGCCAACCTCAGTACACACCAACTGGGATTCGAACCCTAATCTCCCAGTCATCGGTAGTTTAGTCTTTGGCGAAACTGACATCTTATAGGTTAGACTAGTCAGCCAGCGAAACGGGTTTTGGCCTAATATTGACCTTACATTAATACATGAAATGTTATTGG
Organism: Timema genevievae; assembly: GCA_902155825.1. Classification (NCBI taxonomy): domain Eukaryota; kingdom Metazoa; phylum Arthropoda; class Insecta; order Phasmatodea; family Timematidae; genus Timema; species Timema genevievae. Next base: position 90,403 of record CABFWO010001403.1, read on the forward strand.
AATTAGAAAATATATGAATAAAATTTGTTAGACTACTAAAACTCCTAAATAGAAAATTTAACATTCAAATTAAAGAAATTTAATTTAAAACAAATTGTTAAAAGTTCGTCTTAATTCCGTGTTGGTTGGTTACAAATAGGTTTTCTGAATTGTTGATCTTCATGGGTTTAAATTTATTAAAGGAACTCGAGTATTATCATGGAAATGTAATGTGAGTGTGGATGATCATGTTCCCTCTCTTGTGGCCGTCCATGTTCCCTCTCTTGTGGCCTCCCATGTTCCCTGTATTGTGGCCTCACATGTTCCCTCCCTTGTTCCCTTCTTTTTGTGGCCCACATTCATATGACTTCACGTTCATATCTCTAAATTAAAGCAAAGAAAGTGTGAACGAGAAACAGAAAAATAGTAACACTAGAAGGAAAAGAGACGATACATAGGGGAAGCGAGCTTAGGGTATACTTAAAGGCTTCACCACCCCCACCCCTGCCACCCTCTCAACTTAATACCACCCCTGAGTCCTTCTAGAGAATATCCCGTTTGATCTCTTTCTAAAGTCAGGGCGGATCTTTTGACTTGCCTTTTCATAACGTTGGCTTTAGCCTGCCCTACTATACACATATATACCTATATTTACATATATGTTTGTGTGTGTGTTTGTAGTTAGAGGCGTTTAAAATTAATCAGATAAAAACACAACTTACCGTTCCTTCCAATCATTAGCTGAGAGTTATAGACCATAGATTAGGTTCTGCATGGAAACAATTTAGTAATAAAGCATACCGTAGATATCATGCCTGTCACACAAATCTAATGCATAATTATTATGATATGCAAATAAGACTAAATATAAAATACCTTTCTCGTAGATATCACATTTGTTTATTGATTTATGTAGAGTACTTTCTGTGTTTATGTCTGTGTATTCATATTATTCCTAGCAATCTTAATGTAAACTCCATTCAAGGTAGGAATTACTCTCTGAAAGGTCTTTCATCCCACCAATATCCTACTATATAATAGATTTCTGGTAGGGAAAAAGGCCTTTCAGAAAACAAATCCTACGGTGAACAGACTGTATGTATGTATGTATGTATGTATGTATGTATGTATGTATGTATGTATGTATGTATGTATGTATGTATGTATGTATGTATGTAGTGTGTGTGTGTGTGTGTGTGTGTGTATGTTTATATGTATGTGTGTGTTTATATGTATGAATGTGTGTTTATATGTATGTATGTACTCTTCGACTTCTTCGAACCAACATATATCTCTTCTATCATATCAACATAACATTTTGTATTTGAGTTAAATCAACTTCCTTTTAGTTATTTAGTTAGGCACTTATTTACTCATCCAAGTTATTTTTACATAGTATTTGTAAATTGTTTGGCAGAATATTACAGTTTTTTGGTTAGGGTTAATTGAACCCCTCCCATTTCTCCTTGTGACAGGCAGAAGATTTATTTGGTGTAATATATGGCAACACTGTTTGTAGTTAATTGTGGCAGCACTTTATATTATGAGCCAGTAAATATATGTTGTTAACCTGTACAAAAGTTAAAGACCACCCGCGGTGCTCACAGACAATTGTGAATCAAATAGCGGTTCACAATCCAATTAGTGAGATGTTTATTATTTTTATATTATTTTACCAAAAAACTATTCATATCTGTATTTTAGTTAATTTTAATATAATAATTATTAATCAAATATGTTAAAAATATAAATAATCTATCAACTTTATGTTTAAATAAATAGGAAATTAAAAGGGGGTGTCGATGAGCCCTCCTCCCCTTTTTGGTAAATCCTGTGACAAAATTTAACATATTTATAATGGGTTAGTTTGAGGATGTGGGGGAAGCGAGAAAAGGCCAGTGTTTTTGCAGTTTTTATGGCAAAACATTTTGTTGGCCAAAATACTCAAAAATTTTGCTTCACTAGAGATTTAAAGTTTGATTTTCTTCACACGGTGATATCAACAGTTTTTGAATATCTGTCATGAGAATAGCGGCATTAATGACAAACTAATTAAATTAAGAGAAAAGTTAGTCATTAAATTCAAGGACAGATTTGAAAAATATTCAAAAACTGTTGATATAACCATGTGAAGAATATTAAACTCTGTGTTTGTCTTTGTTATGACAAGTCGCTAGTTCATATAGGATGGGAGCACACACACACAAAATTAAATAATACGAGATATGTATTTCTAATCTATAACTAACTAGTTTAATAGCATGAAATATAAACAATACAATTATTTACAAAAGATGCTTGATAGATGGTGTCAATCCCTGGGTAAACTACCCTAACTCTAATATATTCTAAGACCATGCAGAGGTCTTTAGTTTGACAACATTCACTGATAAAGTACCGGACACAGCCGTCCTGCTAGCTAGTCATTCAGTTTGTCCTTGCGTGGATTCCGGGTCATGAACCGGCCGTTCATACCTAACTGGAATTTTCATGGTCAGTACAGAAGACATTGTCTCAAGACTTGGAATGTAATCGTAAACTAGGCGGCCGTCCTAATTTGCAACTATTCCTGCTACCCCCCCCTTCTATATCTATGAATATCTATAGGGTGAGGAAGGCTAATATCAGGTAAAAGAATCACCTGATTGCACAAAATAAATTTTATTATTGAAATAACAACTTTACAATACTTGAGAAAACAAACATCGTGCGTGAAGCGCACCTCCATTAGTCATCAAGACCATTAAGTACAA
>CABFWO010001403.1:95648-129537 GCA_902155825.1 Timema genevievae
ACTTTAAATTTATAAAAAGTGTACCTGTATTTGCGTGGGGGAATAGTGGAAAACTAGTGGGAAAAAGACCCACAGGTGAAGTCTTGGACCAAAGGTGCTCAACATAAAGACTGAGAATGAATTATACATATATATATGTATAATTTTTTTTTTCTTTTTCCCACTAGTTTTCCACTATATATATATATATGTATAATTCATTCTCAGTCTTTATGTTGAGCACCTTTGGTCCAAGACTTCACCTGTGGGTCTTTTTCCCACTAGTTTTCCACTATTCCCCCACGCAAATACAGGTACACTTTTTATAAATTTAAAGTTAAATCACCCTAACACATTAAGCTTACATTACGCTTATAGCCCAAACGGGTCTTATGACTCGCTGCTAAGCATTTGAAATCTACGTAGTTGAAAGTCTCCATACATTAAACCTTTCTGTCAAGATTTTGAACAACCCTCTTTGAATAACTTTCACAAGCCCTCACTTGGTGGAAAATTTTGACGACAAACTTCATAACCTTATTGGATTTTTTTAAAAATTTGGTAATAAACAAATTCTCTTTCTAGCAAAAAGGCCACTAATCCATTTTGGACACGAGTAAAATATGGACAGAGTAGTTTCTTAATGTCTTTCATCGTTAGATTTGTTATTCTTTAAATTGAAATATGACACCTTTACACGGTAAATGAACCCGGGATTTTTGTTTAGTTACACCAATGCTGTTACCACTGAGCTATACAGGATTCTTCCAACACCCAGGCCCCATTTTCTATTAACTTCCTTAAAAATTATCTCTTCCCACTCCGAGTGTAAACTACACGTGTGTTATTTATTTGAATTTAAATAAAATGATAAAACTTACACTCGCACAAAAGCACACAGAAACAAACCACTTGGATATGACTATAATTCAATCAAAACATCGAAACCCAACACTACGATGACAAACGTCACGCGTAAGTGCATCAATCATTGCGGGTGTATGCCCCGTGCTGCCAACCAACCTCGGACTCTAATATTTTAATGTAAATTTATGTTGCGCAATAAAAACTTGTAGTTCGTGATCGATGGATTGGTGACTCCTGCTCTAGTGAGAAATTTTGACACTCCCAGAACATGCTTAGCACCCTTTCCTCGTGATATATTTAAAACCCTTCTTTCGTGTTAGTAGCCTTTCCTCGTGATGTATTTAACACCTTTCTTTAGTGTTAGTAGCCTTTCCTCGTGATGTATTTAATACTCCTCTTTCGTGTTAGTACCCTTTTCTCTTGATATATGTTGACACTCCCCCACCCCCCATTTGTGTTTAGCACCGTTCCTAAATATATATATTTTGACACCCCTCATTCCTGTTTAGCCCTCTTCCTAGTAATATTCTGACACCCCTCGTTCTTATTTCCTTGCAATGTATTCTGACACCCCTCGTTCTTATTTCCTCGCAATGTATTTTGACCCTCCTCACTCGCTCCTCACTCTGGTATTGCACGCTCACCTCCTCAAATGTTTTGACACCCACTCCTCCATTTGAGCTTCTTTGAGACTCCTCGCTCTTTCTTAGTGGACTGTTTTGACACTACTAGCTTGCTAAACATTCCTTCTTTTGAGCTGTTTAAACACCCTTTACTGTGCATAAAACTCCTCTTCATAATATTTTTAGAGCAGATATAAATTTTTGGCGTGTTTATCGATTTTGTGATATATTCCAAACTCTTATATGGGCCTAGGCCACAGAATAGGTCCATTTATTTGTGTTACGTAGCTATGGAATCTCTTGTATTTGTAATTTATATCCATAACATTTATTGATTGTGGTGTAAACGTTCCTTTTAACACCGTGTCCTACTGCCTGTTAAGGTTATACGAACATGTACTAATTACGCTAGTTAGTTAATGATAAATAAGGTTGAATTTTAAAAATGTCCCACGTTTGTATGGAGGAAGAATGAAAAAAACAGTCTGAAGAAAAGCACTCTCAATAAACCCGACCGGTATTCCAACCCCGATCTCCCTTGTCAATGGTCTAACATGAGAGTGACGCCTTTGACAATGTTACCACTGCACGAGGCGTATACATTTTTAGCTACCTTTAAAAGTGTAGTAAAATTAAATTTTATAAAACAGAAACTACCTGTTAGTACAGTATGATTTAATACTTATGTCAGCTTCTTTCTATTAATAAATGCGCTAGACGGACTTCTTTATATAGTTTTTATCCGACAGAAGTATTGATCTTGTCAAACACAAATTATTATAAATATGAATGAGTCGAGATTATTGCATTCTGAGGTTGTCTTTTCACGTTTGTGTTTAGCTTTGCTATTTTTTTCTTTCAAAATGTGAGACAGCTTACACTGCTCTTGATTCATAAATTATTCAAGATAATCGACTTGTCTTTTTAAAAGTACAAAATGTAACTCTTTAAATAAAATATGGCCAAGTCTTTGCCGTTGAGAATGTCCCATTACCTTTGTCGGGGGTTTACTATAAATTTCCCTTTTTTATTATTATTTTCACCACACGGTTTTTTTTTGCTACCAGTATTCTTTTAATATTTTTATACTCGACACATATTACTTTCTTTTATTACTACTCAACAGTTGGACATGTTATTAAAAACTACCTAACGTGAGGTGGTACTGTAGACTGTATATTTATCTAAAAAAATATAAACGTAGCACCTTTTTTTTAAGTTTTCATCAAGTCTAACAGCGGCTACAAAAAAAAAATATTTTAATTCCAAATGCTTATCCGTGACCTACATGGCAGAATCGCATTTTGTGTTTATAATTCGGTACAACTAGCCCGAGCAAAGTAAATGGTAACTTTCAGCTTCCATCATGAAAAAATGGCTGCCAAGACAGTGCTTATGATTGATTTTTGATTTATATCTCGTCTTTGCTTTCTCTGGATTAAAGAAATAATCATTACGGCGGGAAAATCGGATTTCTTAAATCCCGGCCAAGTGTACCGAGGATGGCTTTCCTTAAACTGTTTTCCACTCTCCCTTCACGCGAATTTGGATACTCTTCCTCTAAATTCAACCTTCCTTATCCGTGACTCTTTAGTGCAATTAGTACGTATGAGTATGACCTGAACAGGTCGTATGACGTGGTGCTAACAAAAAAAGGGGGAAAAAATCGTTGAATCCAAAACTCTCATTGCTGTTAACTAGTTGTTAAAGCACTTATTCATAGTAACTTACGTTCATCGGCTTATTCATATGGTTCGTAATTATTTACTTCTTATTTTTACTTTCTCTTGGCACCTTGGAAAGAAAGTATTGTGATCGTCAAAAAATTCAATCTGTAAATTTTGATAAATGTCGATGTATAATGACCCCCTGAAACAAAAAATGTGGTTTTCACCAAGCCGTCTGTCTGTACCTCGGGCTAGAGCCGAAACTATTCTACCGATTAGGCTATAAATTGGTATCTGGGGTTTTCATAAGGTCCTCCCGAGGGGTTTTTGAAATTATATATTTGACCCTAATATTAAGGATAGTTTACCAAAGGGCCAAAAGAGAAAAATCCACTCTAATTCTTTTAATTAAGTTTTATATCTAGACACTGTTTATCACTATAAACAAGATGACAATTTTTTTTATGAAAATGACTTTGAGGGTTCTTTACATAGAGGGAGATTTTCAAATTTTCATAGTTTCTCCGCAACTATTTGAGATACAAAATAACTTACCGCTGTAAAACTGTAGTAATACTAAAGATACAAATCTTTTATCTGAAATATATTTTTATAAGATCAACAATTTCTGAGCTATAAGCAAATATATATATACTTTTTAATTCAGATCTTTGAGAATGAATTTTTTATTATTATGCCTTTAGTGGACAAAGATGTTTCTATTTTGTCAATTTTTCTGTAATCCCATAGAGTAAGTAACATTTGTTATTATTTCATTTATGATCATTGATGTAATGTTTCTATCACAATGTATATACCTCCTATTTCGTTTCACAAATCTTACGAGTTTTTAGTAAATGTTTACTTTAAGATAAAATTGGGTGAAGTTCTGTGCGCTTCACCGTACCATTTATTTTTAACACATGAGAATGTAAATGACATTGCACTGAAGGCCGACGCACAAACACGGATATCGCACGATAAATTAGATATTGTATTGGTTGACACCTAATAGTGGTGTTGAGTTTATATAAACAACATCCTTTATTTAGGTATGGCCCACCTCGGTGGCGTAGTCAGCCAACGCGCTAGTTCCGTGTTGAGATAGACTGCCGAGGACAGGGAGATCCAGGTTCGTATCTCGATCGAGTGAACTGGGACTAGTTTTTCCTAAATGGTTTTCCACTCTCTCACCACGCAAATGTGGGTTGACTTCCTCTGTATTCAACCTAAGCAACTAGCGTAATTAGTACTTAGGCATATAACCCGAACGGTTTGTAAGACGCGGTGCTAAATACATAAATAAATAATTACATATTTAGGTATGTAATGCTACATTTTATCCACATGATTATATTTTTCCTTTTGTAGCTTTAAAAGTCGTGCTTCCACTTGTTTTATTTTAATAAAAATGACTATATTGTCATTTTTTTATACAAATTATTTAAAACAAGTCTTCTTAAAACAGTGTTTTCTTAAAAGAGTGGTAGGGAAGGGGGAGGGGTCATATTTTATCTTACGTAAGGTTTATTATCAATGTTTAAAGTTATAAAAAATCTAAAAGATCACCAAATTAATTTATTAATTAATTACTTGCTTCAGTGGTCGCATGGTCTAAGGCACTACTTTCACAATAGACTAGACTGCTGATGACAGGGAGATTGAGGTTCAAATCCCGGTCCAGTGTATTAAGTGTAGTTTTTATTAAATGGTTTTCCACTCTCCCTACATGCGAATGTAAATACACTTCCTCTAAATTCAACCTTCCTAATCCCTAGCCAAGTAGTTTTATTAGTACATATACGTATAGCTCGAACGCGTAATAAGACGTGGTGCCAAAAAAAATTTTTTTTATGAATAGAATTATAAAATTTCACTTATATTAATTTTCATGTAGGCCTCCTTATAATGTGTTATACCTAATTTTACTGAAACTATGTATTCTAAAATTTGATATCACTCGCTTTATTACCAATCCTGATGTCTTAAAATAACTAAACACTTAAATAATCTAATTCACCATTTTTTTTAAACACGCAAGATAGAGGGAGTTAGGGGGGGGGGGAAGGAAAAATCTACGTGGGTGAGTAGGGTGAGGGGAGATGCGAAAGTAATAAAAAAAACTATGTAATTTGAGGATGGGGCCTTATGTGAGACAAGAACAAAATGTAATCTACTTCCCTCTCGAGTTTTTTATTTTACAAATCAAGTAACGTCTATTCTTATTTCATCCATTCATTTCTATTTTCTTCTAGCTCTCCCTCCAACTTCAGTAGAATATTACATAGAAGGATTATTTTAGGATGTGTGCACAAATTTTGTCAAAAGACAATAACAGTTGTTCAATACAATAGTTTCAGCTGATTCAGGTTCACTCTTGTATTTTTTTTAAATTTCCTTCTTGTTTGACGCTAACGATATTATATCATCATGACACGTCTTGTAGACAGCATCACTCAATATTAAATCTGAGTGCAATATTCGTGAAATATTTAACGCTATTACATATTTCACTGAGCATAAATTTACATATTCATCTGCTGACTCCTTTTAATTTTATCAATAGTTAGATAAGATACCTATTTGAATCTAACCAGTTTTGAATCCCCGCCTCGTTGGCGTAGTTAGCTAACGCGCTAGTTTCGTGCTAAGCTAGATTTCTTAGGACGGGGAGATCAAGGTTTGAATCTCGCTCGGGTGAACTGGGGTGGATTTTCCTAAAAAAAATCCCCCTCTAACTCCACGCAAATGTGGGTTCACTTCCTCTATATTCAACATTCCTAACTCCTAACCCATTAGCGTAATTAGTATTTAAGCGTATAACCCGAAAGGGTAGTAAGACGCAGTGCTAAGTTAGTTTTAAATCTATCAATGAATCTTGATCTGGAGGATCTTCCAATGCTTAACGGACAATTGATTTTATTAGTTTTTTTTCTCTCAATTAGTAAATACTTACTCTACCAGTGAATCGTTGCAGCATTGGCTATATATTTTTTAGCACCAAATTTTACTACCCATTCAAGTTATACTAATTACACTAATGAGTTGGGCCACGGACACACACAACACTGGTAGCGGAGAGCAGAGCAGAGCTCACAATTCAAACATACAAAGAGCAATGGTGACAGCCTCACAGAGAGCGCAACTGACAGCGGTGCAGAGAGAGATAGCAGCGTGTAGCGAAGCTCGTTGCTGAGAGGACGGTTCACTTTTTGTTTTGTGACTGGTCGAGGCGGATGACATCATAATTTCTGCTAGTTATATTTAATTTAGTAAAGGGATTTTGCCGAAACGGATGGTGAAACACTGATTTCTGAAGTTAACAGTAGAATTCCTTTTTGGCAGAAGAATAAAGAGTATATAACATCAAAAGTATCTATTGACATCCTTGTATATTCAAAAAATTTAGTTGGATATTTTCGAAGTTATTAATATAAATGATTTAATTCTCCATAAACTTCTCGTTGTTCGATTATTTCGTGGGTCCAGTCTTTTCTATGCAATGAGTTATTATTATTATTATTATTATTATTATTATTATTATTAGCACCGCGTCTTACTACCCGTTCGGGTTATACGCACTTACGCTAGTGTATAATGGTAGGGTGATTGTGAGATGAAATGGAGGACCTACAGTTTAACGTGGAATCCGAACCACGGTGGAGACCTGGCATTCCTCACATTCACAAGTTGTGATTAATACACGTCTTGTCAGAGGTGAAGGAAGGGTTCGGCAATCAGATAAATCTGTGCCGGGGCCGAGGATTGAACCCCTGGCCGCAGCACAAAATTCTGACACCTTACCCCTAGACCACCAGGTCACCTGCATTGAGTTAATAATACGAAATTTTAAAGCTCTATTTTCAGCTAATATTAAACCCCTGCTTGACATTCCGTGGTTGTTCAGAGACTGAACAGATTTTTATGCACTCTTGATATTCTGTGTGTGTGTGTCCATAGTAAGTATTCCTGACTGCTCTGCTCCCAGTGTTGTATATGTCAGTGGTCTAATTCACTAGGCAACGGACACACACAGCACTGGTTGCGTATCTGAAGGGATAGTAACAATTAGATCTAGAGATAGTATACCCGCATTTGCGTGGAGAGAGTGAGGAAACCATTTAGGGGAAACCAATCTCAGTACACCCGACCCGCCTAGAACCACGATCTCCCTGTCATCGTCAGTATAGTTTATTGCGAAAACAGCGCCTTAGACCAAGCGGCCACCGAAACGAGTGGCTACATGTCAAGCTTTAAGCTTTAAGATTAATTTTTAGTAACACATTTTTTTTTTTTTTAGGAATCTTTTATAGGCGTCATACCTTTATAACTCCTTAATAACTTTTTTTCTAGCGTATAGCTCGAATTGGTAGTAAAACGTGATGCTAAAAACAAACAAAAAACTATTTTCCTAGATCTATAAATAATAAAGGATTAGCTTAACCTCCGTGCAACATTAATAGTCATATCGTGATTATGTCACGTTTTATTTTATATAAGAAGTTATCGTGCGACGTCCACAAAGTATTAATAAAATATGTCTGGCTGTTTGCTGAAGAAAGTATCGGGTGACTTTTTCTTTCTTCCCTCGTCTTTTTCTCTCGCTTTTCCTCGTGCTCCTGTGCGCTACATGGCGAGACCGGTACTTATTCTTCAACGGTGGATAACATAAAAAGTCTGGGTACTCAAGTCACCCACTCGTAACGTTTACGATCGACTCCCGACGGGTAGACCACTTTCAATTATTCTTAATATTAGTTTTATTTCCTAGTATTTAGGTTGACGTGTATATTTGCCACTCTTTCTACCGATCAATTTGTATAGAATGACTTTTTATAACCTAAATGTGAGGTTTTAATACCTCTTAATAGGATTATAGTAAAAGGCAATTCCACGCTTACAGGTTTAACTCTTGAGTGTATGATCTATTGTTGGTTTAGGTGAATGATATAAACTCCTTAAGATGGGGTGCTAGTAAGCGTGAGTTTAGGGAAGTATTTTTGAAGTTTTTACAGCATTAAAATTTTTGGCCAAAATAAATCAAATATTTCTTCTATAGAAACATATAGTTTAGTTTTCTTCACATGCTAATCTTAACAGTACTTAAATATCTGTCAAGGGGGTCCTAGAATTTAATGACAATTTTTTCTCTTAATTTAAAAAGTTTGTCACTAAATGCTCATTCCAGATATTCAAAAATTGTTGAGATTAGCACGTGCAGAAAACTAAACTATATGTTACTATAAAAGAAAAATTTGATTTATTTTGTTCAACAAATGTTTATGTTATAAAAACTGCATAATTAGCACACTAAATTGGCGCTCACTAGCACCCAAACTTAAGAGCGTGCATCATAACAGGCAGGCCCAGCTCAGTTCCCGGCTCGCGCGAGATAAGGGAGTTAAAGGGAAAAGAATATACCAAAACATGCCAGAAATGTGTGCAGTGCATTCTTAATTGAATTATTATTTGAAATTTTCCACGGTGACGATGAGGGACAAAGCGACAATGTTTCTTGTTAATAACTACAATGACAGAATAATTATTTGTGCACAATGCTTATCTGTGAAGCCATTCTAAAATGGTCAAAAATGGCATTTTCAATGCAATTTTTATCTAAATATAGTTTAACATTTCAACAATATCCTTTGTTAGAAACATCTATTAACTCTTTATCTCAATTAATGTTTAATTAGAAATGATCCAAGTGCAATAATGTTCGTGTAAATTTACGATCTCGAGCCGACTGTATCACAAAATTGATGGGCATGAGATGCACGCACGCTCTTAATATAATATACAGAGTACGGGACGCTCCTTCGCATCTTCGAATACCCAGAATCCTCCAGGGAAAGGGGGGAAAAACATGAGTTAAGGTCAGTATGTTTGGAAAAATTGTTTGGTTTCAGTAGATACATCTAGTAATTTTCAATTTTCTACATATCATTTAAAGCTCTTAAATATTTGTCATGAACATAGTAGCATACGTATATAGGTATCGTTAGTTTTTTAGTAATTTAGGAGTCCGAAACCTTAGCTTAGTCGTTATCATGTCTCTCTAGTGAGCTAAGAGTCCCGGGTTTAATTCCTGGTTCGGCCAAAATATTTTTTATTGGTGAAATGTAGGTTTACACTTTCACAGTGATAAATTAATGTCTGGAGGGATTGCTGTTGTGTCTACTTTAGATTTAGGATTGTTTATAAGTCACGTGCTGATATAATCAGTCGGCTTAGAAAGTGTACTTTAAATACCTCAAATAAAAAAAATCTTATAGGGGTGAGGACGTTGTATATAGGACGAGATCATTTGACCTTTAAATTAGAAAATATTAAAATATTTATTAGAAATGAAGAACATAGAAAATATTAGTAATTCTATAAACCATGTAAAAAAAGTTATCTTGATAATTTATAATGCATTACTCCAAACGATAATTTTAAATTTTTTGAAAAATACAATTCAATGTTTCTTTAACGGTTCTAAAATGCCCCATATGAAAAGATTAATTGGGGGAGGGGGAAGATGACGTATCCACCTTGATATCGCCTCTAACGACGTAAGTGGAATATAAACTTTCCCAATGAAAGTTAAATATCCTTGTCATAGTCCACGTTATTTGTGACACTTCAAGAACACTTGAGATTAGTTTAGTTAGGAAATTAAACTAAACGCACCAGAAATGTTTTATTTAGGTCGATCAATAAACTACAAAAATAATTAGCATGATTAACTTTTTATTCCACCCCACCTTAAGATCGAGTAATCGAGATTTTAGGATTTGAGAAAATATCGGATTCGATATTTGAAAATTAAAAACTTTTTTCTCGAAATTTAAAAATGGATTTGTTTCAGGCCTCTTATACTGTTTATTGAAGATTTAACTCAACATATATATACACTGTAAATGAAAAACCTAACAACCAGACCCCATACCACTAGTTTTCCAGTTAGCTGAATGAATGAAACAAATGACGAACGATTACAAAAAAATGTTAATATTTGAATACCATTTCTATTTTATATTTCGATTTTGGAATTAATGTAATAAAGTATAAATTTTATGCCTACAATGTTTTCTAAGATTCGAATTAGGACTCGAGACTTGTATGTAAAATGAAGATTTGCATTCAGATCAGAAATTCGTTCCTACAGTGAAGATTCGGAATCAGATTAGAGATTATTGGCTACAGTCAAGATTTGGATTCAGATTAGAGATTCGTTGCTACGATGAAGATTTGGATTCAGATTAATGTTGCATTGTTACAAAGAAGTTTCGGATCCAGATTGTAGATTAGTTGTTACAATGAAGATTTCGGATTCAGATTGTAGATTAGTTGTTACAATGAAGATTTCGGATTCAGATTATAAATTCGTTGCTTCAACGAAGATTCGGCTTCAGATAGGAAATTCTTCGTTACAATGAAGATTCGGAATCATATTAGAGATTTGTTGCTACAATGATGATTTGGAATCATATTAGAGATTCGTTGCTACAACGAAGTTTCAGATTCAGTTTGGAGATTAGTTGCTACAATGAGGATTCAGATTGGTTCCATAAAAAGGGAATTTGACTCATCGCTAAAATATATATCAGTGAAAGTGTTGATACTATTGTTATAGGGTTGCTGTTCTCATAAAGATGATTGGGATATTTACAAAACAGTTTATATTTGTAGGTTTGAACAAAAATAATAAAATATCAAACTGTCGATGGACTTAACCACAAATCCTGTAGTGTGTAGAAGAAAGAAAGATGACCTAGGTGATTTTTTTTCCCTGAATAAAGCGACTATCTAGTTTAAAGTGTATGTTCTACACCTATAAAAACGCACTACAGTGGCCGAATGGTCTAAGGTATTACTATCGTGTTAGACTGACTTTCTGGGGAGATTGGCGTTCAAATCCTGATTATGTCTACTGAGGGTGTTTATTTTCCTAAATGGTATCTCTTTCTAAGCAAATGTGGGTAGCTTACGTCTAAAATGCTTCCTTTCTCCTCCCTACTCCATTAGAATATTTATTTTATATGCGTACAATCCGGACAGGTAGTAATACGCAGTGATAAAAAATAAATATAAACAATTATTTAAAGTTACTCTAATAAAAACTCATACAGTTTTGTAAAAATCTGAGATTCTGTATACAAATTACAGAAGAGTTTTTCTATGTTTTTCCTTACAACTGGCCATAAAACTGTTAATTTTTAAGAAACTTATTATGATTTTAATAAAATTTAATACGCTTCAGTAGTCGAGTGGTCAAAAAAGTAGCTCCTGCAGTAAACTTAATCTCTGATGATAGGGAAGTAGGAGTTCGAATACTGGTCGGGTATAATAATGGTGTTTTATTCTTATATAGCTTTCTATTCTTCTTCTACGTAAATGCGGGTACACTTACTCTAAATAAAACATTTATCATCCCTAACACTTAAGCTTAATTAATTCAAATACAAATAGTCCGAACAGGCAATAGGACGCGGTGCTATAAAGAAAATTTATTGTTATTGAAAATGCATATTAGATCTATAAAATACTACCGTCTAAAAATAAATGAATCAACAGTGTTGACTTAATTGGTAATTAGTTAGTGACAATAATAATTATTTTGCAGGTCTGGGCTACATCATTCATAGCCCAGTAGTGGAAAAATTAGCAAGTACTAATGTACAGTTGGCCAGGGGATGCCCGAATGTACCAGTCATACATCCTTTCCATGGAGGCTCTTACCATGTCCCGATGAGATGAAATGATGGTGATAGTAAGTATTAGGGATGGAATCATTTAAACCTTCTTAAGCCTCGTTAATTAAACCCTGGTTACTGTTGGAGTAATTCTCCTTTCGGGAAAAAAAATACCCATGGCACCAGCCGGGAATCAATCCCGGTACCCCTGAGCTCCTAGCCAGGTGCACCGACCACTATACCATGGGGCTGGTTCATAGCTAATTATGATATTAATAGTCCCCGTTCTTTTATATCGGTTGAACTCAACTTACGTGATATGGTTATTTACTTCGTAATATCCCAGATGAATATTTTCATCTAATATAAACAGAACCGTATATTTACAGAATTTGATATGATAATTGAGTAATCTTGATAACATGACATTATTGCTTTTTGGCTAGGAATGAGAACTTTAATAAACCTCGTTTTGGTTAATGAACTACAGTAGATTATATTTCCATTGTTTTGTTGATTTAATTTGCTGCCAAGCTTATCTCTTAAAATAAACTATATTAGTAGGGAATTACCTGCTTCGATGGCCGCGTGGTTTAATGCGCTACTCTCGCAGTAGAGTAGACTGACGATGATGGCGAGATAAAGGTTCGAAACTTGGTTGGGTGTACTGAGGGTAGTTTTTTGCGGGTACATTTCCTATAAAATATAACCTTCCTAATTCCTAAAACCACTAGCGTAATTAGTACATAAGCGTATAACCCGACCGGGTAGCAAGACGCAGTTCTAAAAAAAAGTGATTTATTTATATACAAATTTTAAAATGATCTACTTATATTGACCTGTTTGTGTTGTACATATTTAGGCCTATCCTACAAGTAAAAGTAGGTTTTTAAACACTGTCGGTGCGCTATTGATGATATATAACGTTAATATAATAACATTAACTATAATATAATAAAGAGAAATTATATCATAGAGTATTAGGGAATTAAACTCGAATTTCAATTTGTCATCGTTGTTGAAAAGTTATATAATCAATTTCCATTATCGTGCTTTATGAAATATTACATATATGTTTTTCATCAGTTTTTCATGTTAATGTAAATGACTTTTATCTAAACTAACCTTATCATCCTAATTCATTAAAGTAAGTTATTATACTAAACCATTGTGCTAAGCGTACAAGTTAAGTAATAAGTACATAATAACTAAAACATTATCTTTGCTGAAAGCTTAACATAAATAAATGCACCAATTTAACATAATTTTTCTGTTAGATTATTTTTAAGTTGGCAATCGCATTCAATAAACTTTAGTTTTTGAAAAGTTCTCCCCGCATATTTCAATTGTTATTCTTTCTCGTTTTTATATGTTATTTGTCATAAATTTGCATTTTAAAACTTTATTGTTGGCATTTGTATTATTCTTTGTCCATGAAAATGTATTTTGTCTTATAATGAATAAACAAAACTAAACTAAACTTATAAAATTATAAAAGGTAAGAAGTTTATCAATTTTAAATAAGTTTTATTTTATTGGTTAGGGAAATCAATAATATATATCTACTTTAATTCAATATAGTAGGACCAGTTCTATGATCTTCATTAATTATTAAATTTATTGTAGATAGCACAACTATAATTTGATCAAAAATATGTTTATGAAAAGCTTGGATAAGTAACAAGTTCTTAATAATTGTGTCGTACCAACTATAGTTTATTCTAGTAGGAAGGAACATGTAGAAAATACAAACTTTTTTGTAACTAACATTGATAATATTTTATTTTATTATAAATATTTTTTCATCAGAAATAATTTTAATGATAAAAATTATAGTTTCGGATCATTTGACAGAGTATATGAGTATCTGAAAATGGCTTTAGTAACTTTTACAACTGTCTAAAAATGTTACATCCTAAGAGAATTGGACTTAATCGATAGTTTGAAAGAACTGTGAACTTATGAGCTCAAAGCTACCTTGACCACCAAACAATCCCAATAATGTTGACATCTGAGTAAACTTGAGCAACCTCGATATTAAAGCTGAGATGCGCTGCAGACGTTCAGAAATCAAGCATTATTTAAGAAGTGGCTATTTATTTTAAAGTATATCACACTCCAAAATTGTGGTCAAAGGTATAGATACGTTCCTATGGCATTATAAACTTTACATTCAAAGATTGATAATTTAAAAGAAAATAATGAAAGATAATAAATAAGTTCATTTTTACGACGCTCCACACGAAATGTAACAGGAAGGTAAGTTATATTAAAAAAATACATTTTCTTCAAATTAATGGAGTTAATCTTTTTAATGGAGCTATAAAAACCCATTATACGAAGAGTCATATTGGCGCTTCTCGTAAAAAATATAGAATTTTGAGGATATTTCCCTTCAAGTATATGGTGCCCTTAAGGATCTGTTTTAGCGTCTGAGAGTCTTGTACAGTATTTTTTTTAATAGCTTGTTATTTAAAATAAAAACATGGAGAATCTACTACGTTCCGCAGAAGTGTTTGTAAATTATTAAGAGCATATAAGAACATTTAAGACGTTATAATAAATAAAATATAGGTTTTTGGAAGATTATAAGGTAATTGTTTTCACTTGTCTTGTTATACTAAAATTCAACGCATTAAAACTCCAGATCAGATTCAAAAAATTGGGCTCTACACTAATTATTTAAGTTATAAATTAGATAATCTTGTTAACCATTACTTATGAATGATATTCAGATAGCTATCTCTAATCATGAACTTATAAAACAAGTGAATACATCATTTATAAATAGGGATTGATTCAATTATCCTATTTATTGACATGTAATTGTCGCGTTTACTCTAATTCAATGTGCTAGTCTTTCAAGATAAAATACTGTAATTTAAAATAAATGTAACCTACTTTGCATAGAGGAGTGTAAGGAAAATATTTAGGAATAAACACTCCAGTACAAACGGCTTGGATATTAAATTCGACATTCCTGTCAATAGCAAACCCAATAAGTCGAGACTGATAACTTAGCCAGTCTGATCACCAATGCGGGGGGCTCTCCTAATTGTCCTCTCTATACACATCACTTTAGGTTAAGTTGCTAGTAATTATGATACTACGAATTGTCGGGTGTGTGCTAAAACATCGAACCTGCAACCCTAAAATTTTTCAGGAGAGCACAAAAACACCTTTTTATGTTTTAAAAATCAGCGACCATCATGTTTCAACAAATCCATCAGGTCGTTTAATAACCTTTCATGGACATTTACCCTCCTCAGTGGCGTAACTATCTAACGCGCTAGTTTCAAGTTGAGCTAGACTGCCGAGGACGGGGAGATCGAGGTTCGAATCTCGCTCGGGTGAACTGTAGTGGTTTTTCCAAAATTGTTTTCCACTCTCCCTCCACGGGTTCACTTCCTCTAAATTCAATCTTCCCAATTCCTAACCTATTAGAGTAATTAGTACTTAAGCGTATAACCCGAACGGTTAGTAAGACGCGGTGCTAATTATTATTATTATTATTTATTATTATTATTATTATTATTATTATTATTAAGTATTATTTCATGGACATTTAATTTATAATGGCTTCATTGAGTTTTCGCTTTATATCTTTGTGTAAATTCAGTTTTATTAAGTTTTATTGTGAGCTTTGATCATTCTGTAATGTCCAGAATAAAACATACAAATATGGTTCTCTAATAATCTTACCATTGACAATAATAAACTAAGAAATGGTTATTTCCCATTATCTTAAATATAAGAGGTATTTAAAGTGAACTTTTTGGACCGATTAATTATTGAGCACACGAGAATTTCTATGAGCGATCGTAAAAGGTTCTACCAATTTTGCTGGGAAAGGTATTCTCACACAACTTCCAGGCTTATTTTTACAGGTATCAATCGACATGTGACCGACGGCTCTATTTCCCTACGAAGGAAATTGTGCTACAAAATTTATCACTAGAAAAACATCCGTTGATTTCGGTTGGGTTTGAAGCCCTCGAGCATCGGGCGTGCACTTTACCCCAATACCACCGAAGTTGACATTTGACTTATCTCAATTATAGTATATATTCTAAGTTTGTAGCCTAAATTGGTGAATACGTGAGAGAAGCGTCAGGCTCATCCAGTGGAAAAATTATGTTGAGGTTCAAATCCCGGCCGGGTTTCTGGGGGTTCCTAAATGGTCTCCCACTCTTACTTCATGCAAATAAAGGTACATCCCCTAGTAGAAATTTACCTTCCTCATACTTAACCCTCTAGTGTAAATTATTGCTGATAGGACAGGGTACAAAAGATTACGTGTTTGAACATGTTCGATGGATTGCGGGTGACCTGGTGGTCTAGGGGTAAGGTGTCAGACTTCTGTGCTGAGGGTCCGGGGTTCGATCATCTATCCCGGCACAGATTTATCTGATTGCCAAACCCTTCCTTCACCTCTGACAAGACGTGTATTAATCACAACTTGTGAATGTGAGGAATGCCAGGCCTCCACCGTGGTTCGGATCCCACGTTAAACTGTAGGTCCTCCATTTCATCTCACAATCACCCTACCATTACACATTAGAATAAGTGCGTATAACCCGAACGGGTAGTAAGACGCGGTGCTAATAATAATAATAATAATAATAGATTCCGAATTCCAAACAAAACCGCTGTAACATTGGCATTTGGTGAAATAATAGTTACATGAATGTAATTTACATATTAAAAAAGAGTTATATTTCTTTTGCTACATTCTGAAAAGGAAGCCCATAGTTGGATTTATATCAAATTGTAAAAATATTTTTGTAGGTCTCATGGAATGCTTTCATTGGGGCTACATATTATACGATATTTTGTAGTCATGTTGAACTCAGAAAGAGAACACGTGGATTTAAAAATCATTTTCTGGTATTTTAATAAATTGCTTGGATATTCCTGGCCGTCAAGCTCGGTTGTCTTGGGGTAAAAAGCTCTCCTCAGGATCCAATTTTCGTGGGTTCAAAACCAGACGAGGTCGACGGAATTTTATTTGGTGATAAAAATCCATAACAAAACTGCCTTCAGAGGGGAAGTAAAGCCGTTGGTCCAATGTTTATTGTGGCATGTTAAAGAAACCAGGGAGTTATGTGAAAATAACTTCCCCGGCCAAAATTGGGAGGCCTTTCCGCTCTCGCTTATAGAGATTCTCGTGTGCTGATATGATCAGTGGCTCAGAAAGTGCACGTTAAATACCTTAAATAATATTTCTTTTAATCTCTGGTCTCATAACTCAACAAGTCGATATTATATTATTTTAGTATAATTTGTTACAGTTGTAGTAAGGAGAAATATGAGATTATAATATAAGGAACGTAACTAGATGTTACATTTACTTGAATTGATTTGTATAACTCCTTTGGTCTATTAAATTAAGATAAAAATAAGAAACGTAACGGGCAAGAAGATGTATTTAAAGAAAGGCCTAATTTATCATGAATTATGGAGTCAATAAAACCAGGTACAACAACACTTCTAAAAAATCCTTAGTAAGTTTGTTACAATAATAATGTTCTGGAATTAAATTAAACTAACAGATATACAAGGAAAGAATAATAATAAATGTGATTATTAAAACATTTTAAGTAATAGCAGTTTATAGAATTGGCTGCCAAGCAAATTGACCAGTGGATAAATTGGCAATTTGACTAGATTGGCCTTATCTACACCTTAAAAACGTTAACAAAGACAATACATGAATTTTAATAATTTCGACATAAAATATTTACAGGCTATATGAAAGGTATGACTTATCAAAAGTAATAGGAAGATTGGTATGCCATTAATAATTACCTTATTATTTAAACTAATTATGTATACTAGTAAATTTTTTGAATACAAGTTAACAAGAAAAACTTGTTCTGTAATAATTAAAATATTTTAAGCAGTGACATTATAATAATGACTGATTTAAAGGTTAAAAAGTTTGACTGGATTGTTATTGATTAACGGTATAAAATATCAACATGAAGAATATTAAAATTGAGGTTATATTTTATATGTATATTTATTACATATTTGAAGATTATAAGGGAAAAGGGTGTGGGGGTGAAAGTTTTGACAATAGCCACATAGGCGGGCATGTGGAATAAATATCAGGCTTATAGAGTCCAATTTGCCAGTAATAGAGAGGTTGGGGTTGAAATCCCAGCCTGGTTTACTAAGAGTGAGTTTTCCTAAATGGCTCCCCACTCTTCTTCCACGCAAATTCGAATGAACCTCCTACAAATTATACCTTTATAATATCCACTACTGGATGGGTAGTATGACAAAAGTAATGAGCTACGAGGCTAATTACAGTATAACTAGGTGTAAATCTACAACAATTAAAAGAATTTTGCTAGCTAGGACGTAAGATAAAAGAATTAAGAAATAATTATATAGTAAGTAGAATAGCGCAGGCAAAAAATATGTTTATAGAAAAAATATATTACTAACCTCAAAAAACCAAAGCTTAGAAATCAAGAAATTCTCGTCTGGGTCTATTTATGGAGCATTTCCTCGTATTATTATTATTATTATTATTATTATTATTATTATTATTATTATTATTATTATTATTATTATTATTATTATTATTATTATTATTATTATTATTATTAGCACCGCGTCTTACTACCCGTTCGGGTTATACGCACTTACGCTAATGTGTAATGGTAGGGTGATAGTGAGATGAAATGGAGGACCTACAGTTTAACGTGGGATCCGAACCACGGTGGAGGCCTGACATTCCTCACATTCACAAGTTGTGATTAATACAAGTCTTTTCAGAGGTGAAGAAGGGTTTAGGTAATCAGATAAATCTGTGCCGGGACCGAGGATTCAACCACGGACCCGTAGCACAGAAGTCTGACACCTTACCCCTAGACCGCCAGATCACCTGTTGCCTCGTAAGGAAGTGAAATATGGACCAAGGGTGGAACTGAAAAGAAAAGATTGGAAACATTTTAAATGTGGTGCTACAGCATAATGTTTAAAATACTGTCACATCCCTCTTCCGCTAGATCGTCTCCTTTGGGTAGCGGGGTTCGAATCTAGGGGAACAACAATATAATTATTTAACTGAGAGGTTCGGAGCATATCATAGGTCCTATTTTGTTTTAATAATCGATTGTAGGTAGGATAGTTCTAGAGGCTTCCTTGACACTGTTCATATAATTAAAGCGACATAAACCACACGGATTATCATAAGGCCCGGTTTGCTATCCTCTTATCCCCTGGTCTCTCAGGTTAGTTCCCAACAAGGTAATCTAACCTTAGCCACTCCTGGCACCATCATTCACCTCGGGGCCTGGATAATGATCCGGATATACAGCTAGAAGCTGTAACCCCCCCTGAAGTGTACGTTGGCATCCGTGTCTCAAGTCTTATAAGGCCTACTACGCTATCTAGTCTAAAGATCGATACAATAATAACACTTTCTACAGTAGAATCGGCATTACAGTAGCCCCATGGCTTCTTTGGTGCTGACTGACAGTTCACAGCTGATTTCTGACAGTCAACATTTAGGTATATACCTAAATTTTGTCTGTCAGAAGTGACAGGTGCTAAACACATGTTTTTTTGTAGATCATATGGTTCGGCGTAGGGATACATAATTTGGTCTGGTAGCTTTTCAAAGCCGTTAGCTGTTAGCTGTGAGCTGTCAGTCAGCACCAAAGAAGCCGTGGGCCTACTGTACGTTTATTTATCTTTTTACTTGCATCAGTTAGTAGGATTCACATTGTAATCACATTATATCAGTTAGTCAGGTACAAAGTGACACGAATCTTCATCAGCATCCAGCGTAACACACAGAAAATTAGAGTACGAGTTGAGTCCCGGATTTTCGAAACTTAGGTCTTTTATAACCTCAAAGAACTGAACTTTGAAAAATTAGCTACGCACAACGCCATTGTGGCAGTGCGAACTGTGAACTAGCAGAACAAATGTGTTGACCACTAGGACAAAGGAAATAAACCGAGAAGTCCAGTACAAGCAAATATTAGAGGAACATTTCTTTGGGAACCGCGTGATTATGAGTGATCTTCGGTCCACTTGGGGGTTCTTGGTTCGTGTCACAATGCCATGGAGATGGAGAGATGTGCTAAGACCTGTAAAGGAGGAGAGAAAGATTTGGAAATGCTTATGAAAATAATATATAATATATATGGTCACATGCTTGGACATGAGAGTTTAAGTTAATTATGTAATGGCATATTAAAGGATATATGCAAGAGAAAGAGTAAGGGTGGGATAAACATTAATAATTTTGCGTAAAATATTGTCAAAAACAATTATAAAGATGTATAAAACTTCTATAAATATGATCAGAAGTGAGATGGAGCAAAATAATCTGAAAGTTGAAAAAAATATATATATGAAATATGTTGCATGCAAGTGAAGTATAGTAAGTAATTTTAGATGTAACTTAATTGAATGATACAATAGTAATTAAAATAACTACAGTACTAGGTCATTAGCGATCTTTACTGACTCGGGAATACTGGGTTTGAACATCAACAAGGGTTCAAGAAGTGAATAGTGCATGGAGGGTGGTTTCCAATCCCCTATCCAAACAAATGCTGGTATATTAACTAAAGCTTGCTTACATAAAGTTCTTTAAGCTGCAATTACTGGCGTTATCCTTGTGAAGTTAGTGGTATTGTGACATTTCTTTGTACTAAAGTTTGATATATATGCTTGGAAATCAATTTAGTTAGAAAATGAATCACTATTATTTCAGGATGTTGGTAGGAAGAAACTTTAATAAAATATAAACTTGCTGAAAATGAACCATATTGGTTACATTTATAGCATCACAAACAGTGATAAGTAATTAAGTCTTCACGCTTGGCCAATACATTTTTTTTTAAATACCCCAAGTTCCACACCTTCACTTTTAACTTATTGCATATGAAAAATTTCAGCTTTTTGGTTCATTGCTTCATTAGTTACCCACACATTTGGTCATGAAGTATAAAGCGTCAATCTCTTATTACATATAAAATTAAAAGTAACCTAAATTATAAAAGTATATTTCTGCAAATATTTTATAAAAACAACAAGTAATTATTCTAAGTCTTAGATTTATATGTCCCCTGGCTTTGAAGTAATTTTTACTGATAATCACGTGATTAAAAGCGTCTGGCTCGTGATATGTGTCAGAGCACAAACTAAGTCCACCCTAAGTACGTAGGTGCATGTAATGTTTCAGCCTTCTATGTTTATTGGTTTTATAGATATTCTCACAAGTGTACGGTGTAAGACTCGTAATATAGACAAGTTTAAAAAAATCCGAATGCCCATTTTTATATTTCTATAACTATATCAAATTCTCGCTTTCCATTATGTTTTTGGTTCAGAGGCTAGTTTTCTTTTAAACAACAACCTGCAATTAAATCTTTATTTTTTACCATTTATTTTTTAAATGCGCCTTGTGACCCTTTAAGGTCATCCACATTTATTACACTTACGCTGTAAGGGTGAGTAAGGTAGAATTTAGAAGAAATACACTTGAATTAGTTCATATTGAGAGTGGGAATCAAATTTGGGGAAAACACAGTTATATTTTTTATCACCGCGTCTTATTACCTGTTCAGGCTATACGCAAAAATAGTTAATTTAGCCGTGATTTGCGGTCCAACCTCTTAATCGCTGGTACAACTAGGTTATACGAGCTTGCCGTGTTAATCCACGTTCCCTCCGATGCGGGTGAAATAATCCTCAATGTATTCTACTCCACATTGTATTCTAGTTTAATACATCTCTTTTACTTATGGAATTACCTAGAGTGAGATCATTTTAAATCTTTATTTTAGAGAGAGAATTTGAAGTTGATATTATCGCCTTAAAGTTGAACTAGGTATTTAGCTTAACCTATATCTGGATCTACAAATATATAGGATTTTACTTTATTATAACAATTATATTATTGGATTCATATTACAAAAAAATACACTTTACCAGAAAATATGAACAGTTTGGTGACCAAACAAACACAGGTGGGACTGTTTCCGTGGTATTACTTGATAAGCAATAAATTAAATCCACAAACCGAGAACTTTCAAGTAATTCATAATTGAGGTAGAAGAGTGGAGTGTTTAGTGGGAACGAGTGGGAATATTTAATACAGTTAATAAATCATTAGAATTGTGTTGGTAATCTTCCCATATTCAAAGCTATTTATTACTTTTTGTTTTGTTTTGTTTTTAACCACACGTATAGATACTAGTGGAACTTAATATCTTGCCTCACATGTCGGATAACGCTTAACTTAAGTAAGTAATACAACTTGATTAAGTGGATGCTAAGTGGACACTAGCGTGGGTTTGCTTGCGTCATCATAGGTTAGAAGGTGGACCTATATTGTGCTCGGAACCACACAATCGGTCCACTAAGCACTCACGTTCTTGCAAACTGCCCTCAATTACAGAATATTACCGTTTCCCAATCTATTTTGACCAAAATCCAATAAGTGGTCAAGTAATTTTGGATCAATTCAAAATGTGATGACAAGAAATCTTGGAAGAGGATGCTTTACGCACCACTGATAGATAGTTGGCTTATAACACCAACGGTGGGAATGAGTATAGTTTCCTTAAATCTGTCAAAAAAACTTTTTTACTGAGTTTTATTGATTTTCCTTCAAATACATAGCAATATAAAAATGTCTTCCTCTCAAGTGTTTTACATTATCCACTTAAAATGTCTTTAAAATTGTGTAAATAGCCGTTATCCTGGGCTGGCAGTAAGATCCGTGGCACACTTAATGTAGAGTAATTATTTTGTTGTATGTGAAAGAAGATCAAACTCAACTCAAATTACGATTAAAAACAAACTCCAATTATCTAAAAAAAATCATTTCAAATATCTGAGCCATTCAGTTAATAATTAATTTTCCCTCTAGAGGCCCACTCCTAATAGCTGCCTGTAGGAGCTCACACCAAATAATTATGGTGAATTTAATTTTCAAAAATAAATTCGGCAAAAAATCATACATAGATAGGGTCTAGACTCTAGAGGAATCCAATCTTCAAAAACTTGCTAAAGGATGACCATTTCAAATAATTTTAGAGGACTTTCATTTTCAAAAATTTCCAGGTGAGAACCAGGTTAGTAACATTTCTTGGAAGCCCATCCGAGATCTTATTTTTCCTTTTTTTTTATATTGACTTACCCCTCCCCTCCCCCTTTGTACAATACAAACAAAGTTCTACGAACACCGGAGAATATCTTTAGCAATATAATAAAAATAGAGTGTAACTTTTAATGATTGTTAACCGTGAAGAGAATTGTATTTTATAATCCATCCTCTTTATCGTGATCTTACTACACATTACGAGAAAGAAAAGCATAAAAAGTACTACTCATGAAAAATTAATCACTTTCAAATAGCTTAAACAGTTATCCAGGGTTTAAATTTTGCTAACGTGGAAGGACCCTCAAACTAACCCATTAGTTGACCCCCTCTCCCACTTCCAAAGAGCTCCCGGAGCCCTATCTTACAGTTTTAAAAACTAATGGATTTACTTTCTTGTATTCATACGCAAAATAGGATGTTTTGTAAGTAGGCATGGTGATTAAAAATGGTATAATTTATAATTAAAATATTGTTAAAATAGGCTTGTGGTTTTCTGAATAGAAAAAATAATTAATCAACATGTATTTAATCTTAAAAATATTCTTGCAAGGCTAACTAGTATTATGATTGGTAGGTTAACCTAACACTTAGGGCGCTTTTGGCAGACAACATTTAGTTGTGTCAAGTGTATACATCAGTAGCGTAATCAGTATTTGAAGTTTGAGATGACTTGACGACACGAAATAGTGAAGGATGGTTTAGGGGAAACAGGGATACTGTAAAAATAATCTTTATATTGTAATTTCTGTGTCAGTTACTAAATTACTAAATTATAGTTGTTTTAAAATATCCCATATTTCCCTTCCTGCCATGTTCTTATTGTACTGTAAATTATGGGCAAGAAAGCCATTGATAATATACCTGCTTAAATTCTGAACAGGTAGTAAGACTCGGTGATAAAAAAAAAGTATAGCATATAGACAATAATCACTTCAACATTTCAAACAGGGTTTAATATTTGCCTGAATTGAGCACCCCAACTCTCCCTACGTTTTCAAAGAAATTCCTGAGCCCCCACCTAAGAACAAAAAATAATGTAAGTGAAACGAAATAATATAAATTATTGTAGAAAAATATTGGAATAAAGAGTTTCAAAGTTTACCAAATAACAGAAGGGGGGAAACCATTTAAAAAGGTAAAAAAGCAGCACCACGGTTTACTAAGTTTTGTCACTAAAAGTGGCACGTAGAAGCGTTACGTACCCAGAAGCTATGCGCTAGTATTTGTATTTGTTTACTTAATTAGGTTTTTTCGTCCAGCTTAGCAAAATTTTCTATTTTACCAGAATTTTTTTTGGTAGCTTAGGTAACTCCATGTAATAAAAAATATTGTAGCATACAAATAATATTATCTAGCGGCGTTCAAGTATTATGAGTAAGAACCTTTGGGGGGTGGAGGGGGATTCGAGCTTCCCTTATTTTCGCTGTCAAGGGGATAGGAGGGGTCAGACCAATGCTTACGTAAGAGAGACAGACAATTATTTAATTACCAGTTTAATACCGTAAATTTAAATTCACTGTACAACAATATTTATTCTAAACTATTTCACATCATTATTTACACCTCTATGTTAAAAATAATTAGGCCTACTTTTAATTTTGATATCCAAACCGACGTGCTAAAGCAGTTGCTCTTCTTACAGACCGTTGCTTACTTGATAAACAAATGTTCCTCTTTGGGTTTTGATGTTTCACCATTTTAACTAACAGTACACCAAACACAATCATTCTTGAAGTCAATGCACGAATAAAAAAAGGGTGTAGAAATTAAATGAGCTGTTCACTCTGCAAGGTAACTCGCCTGCCTTCTCTAATGACACTTCCCTTCTTTCACTGAAAAGTAGAGAGCATCACTCCACTATTAGCCCCTGGACAGCATTGTCTTGCATTTCTATTTTACATTTTTCTCTTTTTCTATTCTAGATAGATATATGGTTCCACGGACTTTGTTGATCTATATTATAGCAGGAATGTGGCTATTTGCTCTTTCCGAGAATAAATAAAATAGCCTAAGCTGTAGACAATTTTTTAAAAGAGTATTTACATAAAAACTACTTGCAGATTAAAAATTTTTAAAATGACATAAGACTATTTTTAGAATTATTTCCTAATTTATGGGTTTTGTTTCAATGTTTTATCTTTAAAACTCGCAGAATAAAAAGGAAAAACATTATCATGGGACATCCTATCTTGTTTTACTGTGACGTCACAGGTAGGATACGTCGTTAATTTCTTTTAATTTTGCTTTATCAAAATACCAACCAAAAGTTCAATAGATTACAATGGAACAGATTTATTGGCTAAATAATAATAGAGAGGGGAAACAAGAAGAGAAATAATTATTCAATAGTAATAATAATTTAGTGAAGAATATTAATTATTGTATTGTATATATTTTTTTATTTTAGCGTTTACCAACTGTGTTTTGTCGGCTAGACATTCCTGATGTTTTACTGGCAGATGTAGATATGGAAGAGGTTTTTGAGGTTGGGACACCCTGTAGGTGCGGTTACTTCATCTCGACGAGATGATGTGATGATAATGATGATTGTATGATACCAGTAAAAGTCTTAACCCTAGCTTAAGTATAATTAATCAAACCATGGCAACAATTCCCCTTCAAGAAAAATACCTATGGTACCACTGGGAATCCAACCCGGGATCTCTAGTCTAATAACCAGAAATGCTGACCACTAGACCAAGAGGCCGACCTATACTACAATTATTATTTCAAATTTAAGATCTCTCTATATTTTTCATGTGTATGGTTCCCCTGCCCATTTCTATGTAAAGCCACCGCAAAGTTAATTTACCCAAATTGCTTGGAGAGTATTAGGACAAAATCCCTCGTGTGTTTTAGTAATATTACTTGGTATCAAGAAATATCTCGGAAATCCTAGGGAATGGTTGGAAAGGATACTCGGACCCTAACCTCAATGTTTAAATTAATTTTTATATGAGAATATTTGCTATGACGTTTAAGTTTGTAACGAGCAAGAGAGATAAAGATTAATTTAATCGTTGAAGCTAATTTTATATTACAAATAACATAAACTTGGAGACCATTTTATTTCGTAAAACCTGTTATCTCAGGCCGAAGTTATGGCGGTATTCCCGGAGCTGAATTCCAGCTGGACGCAGAAGATCGCATTAGTAACACAGCCGATATAGTATTGGTGTTCCCAGATCTGAATTCCAGCTGGACGCAGAATATCGCATTAGTAACACAGCCGATATAGTATTGGTGTTCCCAGATCTGAATTCCAGCTGGACGCAGAATATCGCATTAGTAACACAGCCGATATAGTATTGGTGTTCCCAGATCTGAATTCCAGCTGGACGCAGAATATCGCATTAGTAACACAGCCGATATAGTATTGGTGTTCCCAGATCTGAATTCCAGCTGGACGCAGAATATCGCATTAGTAACACAGCCGATATAGTATTGGTGTTCCCAGATCTGAATTCCAGCTGGACGCAGAATATCGCATTAGTAACACAGCCGATATAGTATTGGTGTTCCCAGATCTGAATTCCAGCTGGACGCAGAATATCGCATTAGTAACACAGCCGATATAGTATTGGTGTTCCCAGATCTGAATTCCAGCTGGACGCAGAATATCGCATTAGTAACACAGCCGATATAGTATTGGTGTTCCCAGATCTGAATTCCAGCTGGACGCAGAATATCGCATTAGTAACACAGCCGATATAGTATTGGTGTTCCCAGATCTGAATTCCAGCTGGACGCAGAATATCGCATTAGTAACACAGCCGATATAGTATTGGTGTTCCCAGATCTGAATTCCAGCTGGACGCAGAATATCGCATTAGTAACACAGCCGATATAGTATTGGTGTTCCCAGATCTGAATTCCAGCTGGACGCAGAATATCGCATTAGTAACACAGCCGATATAGTATTGGTGTTCCCAGATCTGAATTCCAGCTGGACGCAGAATATCGCATTAGTAACACAGCCGATATAGTATTGGTGTTCCCAGATCTGAATTCCAGCTGGACGCAGAATATCGCATTAGTAACACAGCCGATATAGTATTGGTGTTCCCAGATCTGAATTCCAGCTGGACGCAGAATATCGCATTAGTAACACAGCCGATATAGTATTGGTGTTCCCAGATCTGAATTCCAGCTGGACGCAGAATATCGCATTAGTAACACAGCCGATATAGTATTGGTGTTCCCAGATCTGAATTCCAGCTGGACGCAGAAGATCGCATTAGTAACACAGCCGATATAGTAGTGGTGTTCCCAGAGCTGAATTCCAGCTGGACGCAGAAGATCGAATTAGAAATCAACGCAGCCGAAATGGTTGCGGGGATAAGACTGCTATAGTGTACTAAGCAAACAGCGGCAACCATAAATGTATGCATGGACAACACAACGGTATTCCAAGCGCTTCTCATTCTAGAATGACCCTTTAACGGGTTTGGATATATGTCATGAAAAATATTTAGAACCGGACATTGGCAACATTATGGTTCTCATCGGTGTTGAACCCGATGGACGCCGTCTCAAATGTAAATATTCTCTCGGCAACTGCACGAGGAACCTCCATCTACATTCAACCCATTTAATATCGTACAATTTTCCAAATAACTGCTGAAGTTCTGTTATCTGATTAGTAAATAAATAAGGCTCCGGCCTCAGGCTCATCTGTTGATTGCGCCTGACCTTCGGGCCTTCTCAATTTACGCCGCTCGATCGATATTTAAACGCTCGCGCGAGGGGAGGCCAAGAAACAGTCAAGAGACTCGTTTTTATAAATATGTTACCCTCACCTTATATATGAGGTATTTAACGTGCACTTTCTGAACCAAATGATTATATCAGCACAAGAGAATTTCTATGAGCGAGAGCAAAAGGGCCTACCAATTTTGACGGGGAAGCTATTTTCGCATACCTTTCAGGGTTCTTTTACATGCCACAATCGACATAAGACCGACGACTTTACTTCCCCATCCGAAGGAAGTTGTGCTACGGACTCTTATCACTTATAAATAAATTCCATTGATTCTTTCTGGGTTTGAACCTACGTAGGCTACAACGTTTCGTGAGACTAGAACTCTACCCCAAGACCAACGAGGTCGATATTTCTAATCATTATTACTAGCATTTTACAAAAACCATTTGTACTACCAGAGGGTAATTGAAGGATTCCTTTGCAAGAGGTCAATAATCTTGATAAAAACTGCTTTAGTAACGTAAAACTAAATTAATCATCATCATTACAAGCAAGTTATAACACTAGAGCATGAAACATATTTTTAGTAAATCTACCACTTTGGCAAACTTTATCATAAATAATTGTACAGCAATCGCATATAATGTAAAACTACGAATTTTCCCCATCCGTCTGTTACTTTACCATATTATCCTCTTCAAGACATTACGTTTGGTTTAGTTACTATATCTGTGAATATGTCAAATTCGTTACTTTATCATAACCCACTTTTTCATATCGTGATATTTCTACCCAAGCTGAAACTTGGAAACTGTCATATTAATTTGTAATTTCACTACGTAGTCATCATTATAATAATTAATTTAAAGGTTAACATGTCTTGAACATTCGAACGTGACTATTCCCTAATTTACCCTAATGAGGTCCAGATTTAGGACCACATTCGTCAAAGTGAAATTGCCTCTATCTCTAGAACGAATTGACCTACAGTTTCCAAAATGTGCCATACTTTGTACCACGTAAGACTTATCTAATTAAACTTATCTCGAAACTGAAGAGTTGCAATCTTGCATATTATATTATGGTTTAGCATACAACTGACGAAATGATTATTTAATATTTGTTCACCAACTCTCTCTCTAAATTATGTTTTTGGTGGAAGTAGCCTTTTTTTGAAATATAAACTTTTTTATGGTCGGTATAGATAAACATTTTACCTTGCAATTGGTATAATTTCCAAATTTTATGAATATTCTATTAAAGTGACACTTAAAACACATTACTTGACATATATATGGATGAACATTGTTTAAGTAGGCCTATCTTTTGTAACTGTAAACATAAAAGTTATTTCCTTTCTAAATATGACTATAGCTTGGTTCCCAAAGTATTAGTAAATGCTTGTAAGGACCTGTCTCACGTTTAGCTCATTCACAAAGTTAAAAATTCATTGGCAGAACTTAAAGGAACTAGAATTATTTTCTCACACACATTACGTTTTACCAAGAAGTAATTGATATAATAAATGAACTCCATTGTTTGATTCTGCAAGCGAGTTTTACTGACCAAGCGGTCGCTGTCCTAATAAATGATAGTGCCAAACTTTGCAGATAGAGGGTGTCATGTGGTCAGCACGGTGAGCCCTTTGGCCGTTAATCTTATTTTTATAAATATAAGCCGCTACTTCTTTACTCAAGTAGCTCCTCATGTATCCTCGTGAGGCTGAGTCTGGCCCCTGATTTTTATCGCTCAGGAAAAATCCGTCAACCCCGGTTGGGTCTGAACCCACGAATTTTAAAACAATAAAGAGGTTCATAAAATACAGATTTTTTCCTATTGTTTCACTTGAAATCGAATTAAGTATGTGAAACCACACATGTGGTTGAACCTATACTAATAGATTATTAGTAGGGCTCGGATTTTGATGACATGTAATCTTTTTTTCAGTTCGTCGCATACAATGCTCGTAAGTCCATAAACTCTGTTCATGATCCCCTTGTTGTAGAAATGTATATTATATATTTTTGTCATTTCGGAATTCCGTGTCATATTCCCTTGGTTTGCGTCATTTTGTGTATTTTTTAGGCATTTCAAGGCATGTTTTGAGTCATTTTAAGGCATTCATTTTGAAAAAGTTTATTTTCTAATACTAACGGTATTTTATAAATACATATAATGCTAAAAAAAAAAATTCAACACACAGTTGTCGGAATGAACAGATAATGTAGGGAATTAACTTTGTATCCTTTTTGCTTGATTGATTTTACGTTTGTAAAATACACATTCCTGGTGAGACACTGCAACAAGTATGGAGAGGGCTACGTTGGGGAGACGGGGGTAACTATTACTTCTGAAACGTACATTTGTTAATCAATATTAAATTTAGCAGAATGCATGAATTTTTTGTTAAAGGCTTTGAATTGCATTTTACATAATTTGTAAAGGGCGTGTTTGATTTATTCGTGTGCACTTAGAACGAGTTTTTGTTCGTATTTTAGGTCATTTTTTGAAAATTTAAGATCATTTTTTTAGAATTTTTAGGTCATTCACGCGCTAAAATTTGCGCTGATTCAGACATTCGTCCATCCAAATGTTATCTGGAATCATTAAATACTGGTTTTTACTCACCCGTGGTCTGGAACATACTATATACTAATCATAGATGCACAGGGATGAAAAAAATATGATTTAAAGAAAGTGTACAAGTATTAAAAGTAACAGCCGCAAATCACACGACATTATGTTTGAAATTCTGAAAGTAGATCTTGTAGCTTTTCAAGTTGCCAGATAATATCCTTCCTATGAAAGTTTAATTCCACTCTAAATTCATGTTGTGAATATAAAATAAAGAACAGTGAAAATGTGAAAAGTATAATAGTGAAGACCAAACTTGTATTTTAAAAAGTATTTCACATACACTGAATGATTGACACACGTACATGTTCACACATAGAAGTAATTGAAGCGTATTTTCTCTCACGTTTAAATTTAGAAGGATATTTAAATAAATGTTCTGGAAATTAAATAAGATTCTATCCAACTCTTCAGGAAAATTCTACAACATTATATACAACATAACCTGTTTCTGACCATCTCTAGATAATTCTAGAGTATTCTAGGAAGGTAACAACCTTTTTGTTTTTGGTAATACAAACTTATAATTTTATTGTGCTCAAATTAGATTAAAAAAAACTACACTTAAGCTGATGAGGCCTATGTTTAATCCCATTCTTTCCATTAGTAGGGTTATTAGGATTGTTATTAAATACATCTTAGGAGCAGAGATAAGGTAGGAAACTTAAAGTAGCCCCTTGGCTTCTTTGGTGCTAACTGACAGCTCACAGCTGACTTCTGAAAGTCAACATTTAGGTATATACCTAAATTTTGACTGTCAGAAGTAACAGCTACTAAACACATGTTTTTTGCAGATCATATGGTTCGGCGTAGGGATACATAATTTGGTCTGGTAGCTTTTAAAAGCCGTCAGCTGTGAGCTGTCAGTCAGCACCAAAGAAGCCATTGAGCTACTGTAGATGAAAGGAACTCTCATTAGCTTATAGAGAGAGTAATATAATCAAGGTTCTATATCACATGTAAAAAAACATCCCAACAGACCAGGTGAAAATTCGCCCCTTGCCCTGTCACCAACAAACAGGTTTATTTAAAGCCTAACATCATAGCCCATGTGGCTACCATTGTTTCGTATAAGACACAATAAACCTTTGGAATTTTTATTTTTATTGTTTGGTGTGTAATTTTATTACTTTTTCTCGTAGATTTAAAAAAAATCAACATTAGGAGGCAAAATGACACATTCTAGTGAGGATAAGCATTAAGGCATCACGCTTATCTATTTTTAAGTTGAAAGGAAAGTCAGGGCCTGAGGGTGACGTTTCTTAAATTGTTTCTCCCTCGAGGTAAATGCTGGCAAAATTCTTCTTAAATTTGATATTTATTGACACTATCCCATTAGTGTAAATATCTCGGATTTACAATAATACATTCAAAAAAAGGGGATATGTGTTAAGTGCTTTCTATGATCTTATTAATGTTATAAAACTCTCTCAATATGGTGCTTTTTAGGGCCCCGTTAATTATGATTGAGTGTTATAGAAGAGTATGGTTCAATTTAGAGGATGTGTACCCAAATTTGAAAAGGAGAGTGTAAAATATTTAAGGAGAAAAAAGTATACCTGATAGGGATTCGATCCCGATCCCTCCATCATAGGCAGTTTAGTTTATCGCGAGAGTTGTGCCTTCCCTTAGACCATTCGAATGGCGAAGCAGGCCATAATTATCCTTTATAATAGATAATATATCCGGAGGTAAGAACAACTGAGACGGATAGAAGAGCATAAAGGGAGACCGACAACTTCCCGGGGAATGTCTGAGGAATTTCTGGTTCTCATTCCATTGTGCGTGACCCAGAGCAACTATAGAAGCTTAGAGTAGGTCTTAGCCATTCCCTGGGGGGTCTCCACCCTATAAACACAATTACCTCATTCCTTCAACTTAATCAAATAAATCATCCAAGACCCGTCTCCGTTCCTCGACTGGGAGTTTAGAGGACATGGAAATAACCAGGCTCTTGTCATTCCTTTGAGCTTAATTTCAAACAAGGGGGAGGGGGGGGGGATAAAACCAACTGTGTCGCTTCATTGGGTCTGTGTAAGTATATAAAACGCACTTTATTATCTTATAATTTATTTACAGTGCGCTTGAAATGTAATACCTAACATTTATAAAAGGCTTTTAGCTAAAAATGAGACTCTTCTCAAATATATTTTAATCTTATTTATAATATGATAAGCCCCTTTCCGGTAATAGAAATTACGAGGAAATGAGAAAGTGGCTTAACAGGTCTTAACAAACAACCTTTCATTTTTAAAGTTAAGGGTGCAGGCTGTCAGGAAAAATAGTAGTTTTCAACGAAAATCTGATTTTCCCTGAGAATCTTCAACTTTTCAGTCTTTGTTTACATCACCCTGATTTGTGCACGAGTGCATATATATATATATATATATATATNATATATATATATAATATTTATATTTGATTAAAAATAATACTAACTCAATTCTTACTTTAGTGGTATGGTCCAACGAATAGAAAGATTAAGGCAATTACATGGATATTTATCAAACTAACCAATGACATTAGGTTGAAAATATTTTATATTTTTTGCATTATTGATTTTTATCCTTCTTCTTCATTGTCTTTAAATATTTGCCTCTGCTCTTATGTATAATTTGATAAGCCCTATTCTGGTAATTTAAATTGCTAGTAAATAGCTATACCGATTTTGAAAAAATACTATCTAAAGTTATATATATTAAACAAACCAATGATAGTAGTATTTGATTGAAGGAATTAATCCCTTGACTAGGAAAACATTTATTGTTATTGACATTTTGCTATTGTTAATTGGCATTGAGATCAACAATATTGACTTTAATTCACAAATAAAAATGTTAAAAAGTCAATTTCCCAAAAAATATTTTTAAGTTTTGTTTCATGCATGAATTATAAATTAAAAACGATACAAATATGCTTAATGATATTGTGGTATATTCAAAAATTGAACAAATGATCTTAAAATATGTTTAGATAGCCAGATTTATTGTTAAATATGGGTGTTGGTGTTTATGTTTTCAAATAGTATCACAATACAAAATGTTTAGGAATTTTTCCATGCTACCACTTGATTTTGAGTGGATAATATTTCAAAGTAATGTACATGCTATCCCTATCTTGAACTAGTTCTATCCAGTCCACCTCATTTCACCCTATCCCTGTCTTGAACTAGTTCTATCCAGTCCACCTCATTTCAC
Source organism: Timema genevievae (assembly GCA_902155825.1). Taxonomy (NCBI): domain Eukaryota; kingdom Metazoa; phylum Arthropoda; class Insecta; order Phasmatodea; family Timematidae; genus Timema; species Timema genevievae. Next base: position 129,136 of record CABFWO010001403.1, read on the forward strand.
CCTATCCCTATCTTGAACTAGTTCTATCAATAAAATAAAATCTTTAGGATTCGCCTCTAAAGACAGGATATTAAGTTTGAACCAAATCCATCAAACCGTTCCAAATCTATGGCCCGTTTCAGACAATCATAATCTCGAGGTGGAAAATTTTCACGATTAGAACATCTCCTTGCGCTTTATACGAGAAAGTAAAAATTGAATTTAAAAAATCCTAAGATAAAAATAAATAATTTTTTAAATTTACTTCAAACTTTAATACGCTAGATGAGAAAGTTTGTACGGTTGGGTCGTACCGTTGACAAAAAATAACATTTTACCATCGAAATTGTATATTATTTCCTAGTGTGTGTGTGTGTGTGTGTGTGTGTGTGTGTGTGTGTGTGTGTGTGTGTATATTAACAC
>CABFWO010001403.1:129547-147908 GCA_902155825.1 Timema genevievae
GTGTGTGTGTGTGTGTGTGTGTGTGTGTGTGTGTGTGTGTGACTTTCCGATCCCTCCAGCATCCCCAAGATGACCTAGAAAGCGCGGAAGCTATGCACACTTAAAGTATTATATACCACGGTAAAAAACCAAACGAAGCCGGATTTCTTATATTTTTTTATCTGTCTGTTTCTCGGGTTAAAACTAAAACCTATTTACCGATCAGGCTCAAACATGGTAGGCACTGTTTAACATTACAAACAAAATTGAAATTCTCCTTTTTCAATGAAAATGACTTTGAACTTTAGATAAGCAGACATTTTCAATTTCGAACGTATCTCCACAATGATTTGAGATGGGAAACCACTTGGGCCTACCATTGTAAAGCTGTAGAAAATGGAACTACATTATTTGAAAAATATTCTTAAAAAAATCAATAAATGATGAGTTATAAGAAATTATATATCAAGCAAATATATATCTTTAATTGAGATACTTTAAAATGGTGAATTGTAATACTATTTGTTGGATACAATTAATATTCCTCTTTTCTCAATGTTTCCATAAACGTGTAAATTATTTCATTTATTCTCATGGGAGGAATCTGATTATCTATTTTTCCATCATGTTTCTGCAACAATGTTTATTGATTTGTTTCACAAATCTTACGACTTTTAAGTTAATGTCTAGGTTGCGTACTTTTCTAAGCGCGGCAATGAGATTTCGAGCTCCCAATTCCGTAAAGTAGTCAATATGTGCGAGTACTCTTGATTTCCACCTTAACCCCACCCTGGATATGTGTCTCTTGATGAAAGTAAGTAGATTTATGCTTATCGTGATATAATGGGCAGTTACAATAAACGGCACCGACATGAAAGCCACTATACAACGCTTATCGCTGTGGACAAACGGCCAGTTGCGGTGTTTAATGGAAGATGGTATTGGTAACGGGCCAGTCCTATTAATAAACGATGACAACTGTCGACATAATTCACGGTCTAAAATGGACCACTAGAATATACATTACCAACCACAACACTGGACAAATACCTTTTCATTTACACGCGTTAGCTTAGGAAAACAAAGAAACCAAAGGAAATCTGCCAAAACCAAACTTAAGATTCCTATTTTTATTATTTTTAAATGTTGCCAGGGTCCAGCTCAAACAAAAATATTAAGGGACAGTGAATTAATTATTTTTTTCAAATTATTTAAAAAGAAAATAAACTGATATGTATTTGTTTAAGTGAAGCTATAATATAGGGCCATAGTTTAATCAGTCAAAGTAAAGATTTCTTCCAACAATTCAGGATAAAATGGGTGTATTTTACATAACTTCCAAAATAATAAGCATCCAATCATAAAACATCATTCATCAGTTTGTTTATTGATATTTGATATTAAATAAGCACATTTATAAATGTATTAAAATAAGATTTATTGCTCCCTCTTTTTTTATGGTGGAAGGTACTTTGTCACAATTATTAAAAACATACTAAAAAATAATGACAATCAATGCGACCTAATGGTGATATAATTTTATTCACAGTTAAAGAATGATGATCTGTCATATAACCCTTTCCAATTTATTTTTAGCTCAATATTAAACATACATAATAGAATTTAGCTACGAACACCATGATACCGATGTAAATACAAATAATAAGTAGCATTAGGGTTGGGGTGGTTTTAAACTAAAGTTAAATTGAATTTTTTTTTAGATTAAATTTTCTACAAACACATAAATTAACGTCTAAAATAGTATGTAAAATTCTAGTGGCGATTTTCTGGTGTTATTTTCCACCCTACTCTACAATTCCTTTTATTTCTCCAATTTGTAAAAATAATTTACAATTTATTACTTTTTTGGTGAATTAAAATTTGTTTCGAAGTTAATCCGCGACCCAACACGCTATGTTGTCGTGTATGTCAAATGCACTTAATGTCCATTCACAAGAATTCGAAGGTTGGATCGTACAGAATTATTTAAAGTAATAATAATAATGAACTTTGAAATATTGAAGAACACTTACCTCTTCATTAAACATATTTATCATTTAAAATCATCTTTTGAGTTTTTCTTGTTCATTTTTGTGGTCGGCCATAGCTACTCAAGGCATAATTAGCTGATGACAAGTGAAGAGCTAGTCTCGTTCGGAACGAAAATAAAAGAAGTGGGATACTCATTTGGACAGAGTAACTCCACACAGAGGATACTCCCACACACAAAATAGAAGCCTGCCCAGTGGCTCTTGTGAAAACAAGATTTATTTACTTTTAAACAATCACGAGTTTTAATTTTGATTGATGGAAGTAAAGATTTTAACTCTCTCTTAAAATTTTTCATATTCTTTTCTAAATATTTTCAACTTTTATAATAAATAAAATTCTATGTTATATTTATCATTATTTCATGGCCAACCTTTTAATCGTATTATTTATGAAAATTCTCCTTGCACTTAGAGAAAAAAGTTTTTTAAAATATGTTCTGGAAGAAGATACTTGGAACATGGATTGAATAAAATTATGGTCTTCTTCTGGTCGTCTGAAAATTTTAAGGATGAAATAAGTGTTCGTCCTAAAAAAAAATATATAATTCTGTACCATTTATGGTAAAATGAATTTATATATATATATAAATTGAGCTAGAAGCCTAGTACTCAACTTGTATGATTTTAATGAGTGAAATTCAATATTTCGAAACGAAAGAAGAAATTAACCTTCAACCAATAACTTAGAAAGCTTCATCACGGACAATATTCTTTTTCACGATGAGATCTGACAACAAAAATTATTAATATTTATCTCCATCATCAAACTATTAAAACTTTTAGAAGGAACATCTATTAAATTGATTATTTATTTTAATATACTCCAGACAATACATATTTTACTTAAAGAGCTTAACTCATCTAATAGACGATTTAATTATTTTACACGGGTCAGACAATATTTTTTCTTTTGGCTCATGTGGCATAAAAAAAAGATAAATTGTAACTTTGAATTCAATTCTCCTGTATTTTATAGCATATATGACATATAAATCAAATACCTATATATACTTTTTTATTTTTACAATTTTCTCAGTTATATTCTAAGTACATAGCTAGGATTGGGATGAGGAAACATTGGCATGGTAATAAAAGCCTACAGGAAGTTGCACCGATTGTGAATTGGTTTTTTATTGTAGTTTGACCTAGTACAATTCATTCACTGATTCATTTTATTTAAATTGTTCAATATTGCTTTGTATGTATTTTCTCCAACACTTGTAGGGATTTCAATCGTACCATTGTTGTAGGTTTTGCCATTATATATATATATATATATATATATATAGCATCGCCCAGAGAGTGTTCCTGAGCACACATAGTGATTTCGAGTTTAAAGGTCATCGTGCCACCGTCAAAGCTAACAGAGGAAAAGGTTTGTTTTTATTTTCTCCCTACGTGTAATCCCTAAGAGTGGTGCCCACCAAATATATACCCTGATTTTGGTTGAAAGAAGAGTAGAGGAATTTCAAACATAAAATGTATTTGTGATCAATAGTAATAACATTTGACTTTGTCATTTGTATCATTCTATAGGTATTGATAGTATCTATAAAGAAAGTGACGGCTGCAGATAGCATGACTTGATGTACGGAAATATATATAAAAAAAAATTGTGACTTTAGTATCTAACTTCTACTGTTATTCCTACCAAAATTAGACCATAGTTCAAACCCCACACATACCAATTTTACTTCTATATTATATTATAAGGGTAGTCTTAGGAGTCATGGTCCTTTACCATGTTTTATATATTTTATTAGAATTTCGCAAAATGTTATCAATGTTATTTGTTTTAGTTTTACATTTTACACATGGTTTTAAAAGGATTTAAAATAAATCATAGGTTTAATGATGTTAAATTACACTAAATACGTTTACATTAACGTAAATAGACGATGGAGAATACACAGTTAAATTGTTTGTTTATTTGTTTGTTTGTTTAGTTTTTCACCATGTCTCCCTACTCGTTCAGGTTATATACATATTTAATAATTATGCTAGTGAGTTAGGGAGGAGGAAGGTTGAATTTAGAGGAATTGCACCCGCATTTAAGTGCTGGAAGAATGTAAATTTTTTTTAGAAAAAACCCTAAGTAAACTCAATCGGGATACAAACCCGGATCTCACTGTCATTAGCAGTCTAGTGTGGTCTAACACGAGAATGACGCCTTAGACCATGTGGTTACTGAAGCATGTATCAATAGAAGCTAGTTGCAATTTTAAGTTCAACCCTTTATACCTTCATGATTCAGCAAAAAATAAATAATGAACAGTATGTATTTTTGAAATATAATTTAGGCTTTTAGTAAGTAAACTAAAGTTATCCTAAAAAGTATTCAAACCATTGTTATTAATTTAACATATGTTGTAGAACGGCCCATTAATATCTGAGTACATTTTAATTAAAACAAATATACCTGGTCCAATACAAAACTAAAACATAAATAAAAATCAGCCGTGATATTTTCAACAATTAATAGTTCGCCAAGTAGCGTTTATTTGAATTATCAACACGGCTGTTTATAAAATTAGAAATAGTTTCAGGTAAATAATATTAATTTAACCACGGGGCTAATTAATTTAAATTAATTCACATTAGTTGAATTATGACACCTGGAGACGATAATCGAAACCGGGAAGTTTGTTTAGCACACAAGGGTAATTTTTCCTGAATAGCTTGATGGTTGAGTATTGGCGCGCTAAACCAAATGTCTGGGTTCAATTCCCGTGTCCAGGTGTCATTTTTCAACTGATTTAGATGTGATCCCCTCCATAGGGACAAAGCCGTAACTAACGCGCTTCGTTGGCTGTGAGTTCTAACGCGCCACTCTTGTGTTGGACCAGACTGCCAAAGACTGGGTGACCGGGTTTCGATCCCGGTTGGGTGCACTGTTTTTTTTCCTAAATGTCTTTTCACTCTTCTTACACCCAAATGTGGGTGCACTTCTTTTCAATTAAACCCTCCTAATCCCTAACACATTAATGGAATTAGGCTATTTATAACCCAAACGGGTAGTAAGACGCGGTGTTAAAATAATGCGTAATTACAATGATTTGCGACCTGTTGTAGATATTAATTGACTGGGATAATGTTAAAAATAAATAAAGTGCAACCTTTATAAAAACTCAGCTTTCTTTACTTTAGTAAAATATTTAAATGTGTTTAAATTAACGGATAATAATGTGCTCTCACTCATAAATATGAAAGTTAGGTAAAGAAATAAAGAGGCAATACAATTTAAAATTTTAGAAATATTTTGCATTCTCGTACACACTTCAAGTAGACGTTGATTTATAAATTGATTATATCAAATTGAAATTAAGTTGTTGGGGTTTCCATACAGATTTAAAAATATCAGCAATATTTAGGCCCATGCAGTATCCACACAACTGTTTTACAAATTTCTTCTGCCAATGATACTTTTTGGCAACCCTTTGATTAAACAATAATAACGAAGCATCTTTGCAAGTTATAGGGTTATGTTTTTAGTAATTTTACAACTGTAATTATAGAAAAAGATCAAAGCTAATATAAATGGTCTGATTTTGGGATGAAACTGGCAGACAATAGTGAGAATATTTTAAAAATAAATGACTGTTTACGTTATTTCTTGCAATATTGAGTTCCTGTATCAATGTTAGATATCATAATTATTATGTGAAGGTATTTAATATTTTGAAACCCACACAATTGGTCAAGCTCACAATAAACTCAATTTCCATTGAGATAGGTGTTAAGCTTCGAATCTAAGCTGGGTAGTTTGCCAAGTTTAATTTGTATCTTGTTTTTTCATTCCCTCTTCACTAATTTACTGCATTCCTTACTCTTAAATCGAGTCTACTAGATATACAAACGTCAAAACAAATAATAAGAAATTGATTTTTTCGCACTGCATCTTACAATCCATTCGGGATATACACTTGTCTACTAACTATGCGAATGGGTTAGGAATGAGGAGGGTTTAATTTAAAGGAAGTGACCCATATTTACATGAAGAGAGTGTGAAACCAATTAGGCAAAACCACCTTCAGTATACCCGACAGTTATCTAATCATAATCTCCTGTCAAAGGCAGTCTTGTCTAATAAGAGAGTAAAACCTTAGAATATTTGGCCACCAAGTTGGGCTAATAATGGTTAATGTATTTTGTAATTGTTTTATTATCACATACAGATTAAGTTTCAGACATAATCAGCAACTTCAAGACGTCTCATTTACATAAAGTACAAGCTATGAATGAACAAATAAATTATACATGAAGGTTATAAATAAATCCATGTTAGAATAAACAATAAAGTATCGTACACAGTGAGGCCAAATGACCAACAAACTCAACCTTCAATTGAGTTAGGCGTTACTATACTACTTATTAAACAGTAATAATATATAATAGTTTGATCATCGAATTTCCTAAATCCCAAAAAATAATAATTCTAAGTAAATTTTATAGATTGGTTAATAAAATATTCACTCATTTCCATAAATCTCCAGAAATGGATAGGATGTATTTTTTTTAATTACAACTCTTTATTATTTAAAAGTACCTAGCATTTTAAAACGACCATTTTCCGATTTGATTTTTTGTGTGTAAAGTGTATCACACACAATATTAATTTTCTACTTAGTATGCTTTATATTGTTAATTAGGACTACATTGCTAAAAAGGTTTTTTTTAAGTGTTGATGCTAGAAATTCAGATTGCCGTAGCCAAAACGTAGATTATGTTGATATAACAAGTTTAACTAAAAAAAAATATTGGTATATTATGTCAAACCGTTTTTATGAAGTGATACCCATTATAGAGATACATTACCGTAGATTAATATGATCAAATACTTCATATTTCTTTTTGGAATCAAACCATGAGTAGAATAAAAAATTATATTACTTATAAGAGCGTGAGGTTAACAACCTTTTTAATTTAAATTGTCTTCTAATTTATTTTCATGGGGGAATGGGGCGGGGGTTAAATATATGTAGCGTTTCCACAAAAATGTTATTTAGTATAATTTTGACTCACAAAAATACAGTAGGCTGTTAAATATACAAATCATAAAATTATTTCTTAGCCAGAATTCATCAAAATACTTGTCATATAATATCAGTATATTTAAAATAAACATAAATTCAAGAAAGTATTAAACTCTATTTTCAAATTCTTACTACAACTCCTTAGCTTGGTTACTAGTGAATAGTAGACTTCTCATCCCAGGTTTTATATACTTGATTGATTTTGTCATAAGCTTAATAATTAGAGATAAGGCACTAAACAGTATATATATATATCTGTTCTAATAATAATTTTAATTTCATTTATTATAGTGCTGGTCTACAGCCGTGAGACCTATGACAGGCCAGCACTGAAAAGTACACAAGTATCTTACAAGCACATATAATAACAAAATAATATAACCAATAACAGCTAAATAATGATAAATATTGATAAAAAATTACAAAAAATGGACATAATTACTAATGATAGATGATAAAAATAATAAATAAAAAATTAAGAATAGTGAAAGCGTAAGTATTTAAAAAAATATAATAATAAGCAAAAAATAAATCAAAATAAAGTAAATTTAAATATTCGAGGCAGAGTTATAAGGAAGTTCCTTAAATAACTATCTAAGTTTGGCTTTTATTTTATGATTAAAGTCTAATTCGACAAATCTGGAATTATTGCTGTGGATACAACGGCCTAAAGGGCTCACCTTGTAAGAGCATAATTTTGGATGAAGAGATGTCTGAGAAGGGACACGTATACCTACATGATCAAGGTTAAATTTACAAGAAATTTTGATATTGGAAATATTAAAAACGGGCATCACAATAAAGTATGAGTGAGTAGAGAGTTTGGAGCCCTAAGAGGTTTCGAATTCTTTCATAATCATAATAAATTTGGTTAGTAAATAATTTATCAAAGCACGCAGCGACAAATTTTCTTTGAACATTTTCCAACCTGAGAGAGTCAATTAAGATTTTGGAATTATTCCAAGGAACAGTAGCATATTCTAACTTAGATCTAACCAGGGCGTAGTACAGACATATAAAACAGTCAACTTCTTAAATGATGAGGTAATAAGTTTAATAAGGCCTAGTATCTAATAATTGGGATAATATATGGCCAACATGATAGTGGAAGTAAAGTTTATTGTCCAGAGCACCTACATCATTTATATGGGGGGAGATAACTGTATTATAACTGACCAATGTATACGTAAATATATGGGATTAATTTTTCTAGTAAAATATATAGATTTGATCTTTAATTAATAATTGATAGACATTCCATTTTCAAGAGACCCTTGTATAATACATTAAAGTTGATATATTACAATTCAATTAAATGATTAATTAGTATTTCCACAAACCCCTAATCCCAGCAGTGTGTTTTATTTACAAAATGCTAAAAAGTGGGTACATTATTATTTTGAATTGTAAACGAAAACTCTTCTGGATCAATTATGATTACATTTGGTTACGTTTAAAATCTTTTTATGATGTGACATTTGACTGCTAAATTGTTTATCGGTTATCTGTACGCGATAAATAATATAATGAATCATTTGTCACATGTGAATGAACTTGTAAATTGGTTCAAATGCTATTAAGTTTCCAACAGTAATGAGAATAATATTAAATACGCAATATATGTTCTTTACTGAATAGATTTAAAATATATCCGTGATGATGGTAACCATTAGTGATATTTTCGTACAAAAATATATAAATAGGTATGTTTTATAAAATACCAGCAAACATAATCCCGAATAGAGCTACATTCACTAATAAATTTTATCTCTATATTTTTTATAAGCAATATCTAAGTTACATAATTAAGCTGATATAATTTTAAGGGTTAATTTTGTTTGTTTTCGTGCGTGTGCTGCTGTGGGTACGCGTTTTTATTTTATGGTTGATATAATTAACATAATATTCCTAACTACACGAACTACACAATAGCGTGACTTACAAACTAACTTAATATAGGATCGTACACCTGATATTATTGTTGGATCGTTAAAGAATAGATCTGCAAGGAAATTTAAAAAAGGATAAATTTTCACTTCGTTTACCATGAGAGGTATAATATGAATATGGCATTTCCGTGACTTGATTTTTTTTAATTAATAATTAATTAAAATAAATGTGTAATAATTTTTAATTAAAATTTAAGTAATATTTGATTTTAAGACATCTGGTTTCTTAAAAAAAAATTTCGATTCAGCTAACTAGATGGTAATTATTTTATTAGAAAGTGTATTATTGGCTACTTACTTATTTGGTACTTACTTTATGGAATTATGAAGTTGAAAGTCCATTGCCACACCTACAATAGTACTCCACCTATACTCATCTTGAGCTAGCGCTATCCAGTACACCTCGTTACACCCTGTCCATATATTTAGGTTGGTCTCTCCAATCCACATGATTACACCCTGTCATTTTTAAGGTCCATTCTAATGCTATCCTCCCATCTGCGTATAGGTTTTCCTTGTGGTCTTGTAGCGTCTTATCATAGCTACAACGTTTAGTTCCTAAAATACACTAAATGACTTCAAATAATATTCTACCAAATAGTTAAATAATGTGATGTTATTCTAAACTCACCGTGCTCCATTTAACTTTATTCATTCCAAGCTTACTATCTCCCACGCCACATAGCCGGCTATGCGAACGTGTGATCAAGACTGAATGCGTGGGTTAACTGACTCGGCCAACATTGAGTGTTCACTAAGGCCGCCGGGAAAGAAGAGTAAGGCATTTCCGGCCACGTAGCCTAGACGCCTGTTCTAGGGCTTTCTACGGCCTTCTCGTCACATATTCCCCTTTCACCAACTCCCCACCCCATTTTTCTTTGATTATGTCTTGTATGTAACCCCTACCTTTTCCCAATCTGAGTAAAGATGTCAAATAAATACCGCCAGGAGATCGAAAGACACTTCACTCTTGGCAGGATATCTATCTTGGACACATCTACCTATTTTAAAATGTAAGAACTTAATTAATTTTCGGCTATTTGAATTTCAAAATTCCTTTTCAGCCTTAATTTTATTTTTACCATGATAGTAATACTTAATGCTTTGAAAATTAAACTTAAATAATTGACGTGGAAAAAGTCCAGCTGACTCAAGTTTATATTATGTTAAATCTTGTACTAAATCAGTTAGTCCTTTCAGAAAATAACTATTACTATCTATTCAAAGTCCTTCCGACAATTGGAAATTGAACTTAAATAATTGACATGGAAAGAGTCTTGTTGACTCCAGTTTATATTATATTAGATCTTGTACTACATAATTTAGTCCTTTTAGGGAATTAGGAGATAATTGTTACTGTCTATTCAAAGTCTTCCCAACTAGTGGAATAGAAATGTATTAATGGGAAGTTGTTGACTTAGAAAATTTTAGTTAAAATAAACTATTTTCTTATTAGTCTTTTGGGGAAACTAAGGAAATGAAATGCTATTTGCTATTCCAAATCCTCTTGACTAATGGTAATATAGATGTAAATTTTGGACGTTATTCAATTCTACTTTTGACCAAACAAATATGATGTTTATTTATAGAATAGAGAGAATATTGTAACGTTAATATTCGAGTGGTTTTCAATGAATGTTATATATATATTTCCTTTTGATATACATTTTTCATGTATATCTCTTTGTTATTACTTATCCTTTATTTATAAATAAAACTAATGTTTATCTATTGATTTCCAACTTGTTGACTTCAACCTAATTTCAATTTAGCTAAGTGGTATACACCTTCATGAGAATGTTGTTTATTAATTTGCTGATACATCATTTTTTGATCTATCCTTTTTGGCTTACCGAAATTATGCAGAATGTGTTGCTTGGAAACATGAGCGGATATATTGTCTAATAATATATTCTTTTTTAATAGTCCTATTTGTTCACTCTATATTCATTCCCCCCTCTTTTGTAACTTTGGATGCCTGCCTTTGTCCTGGAGGACGTAAAGGGGCTACAGTTTCTTTCCATTGGGTTTTGCAGTCAGTACCTTGAAAAAGGTTCTAGATTCTCCCATTTGCGCTGCATGTCCTGCCCACCATAATCTACCGGACTTGATTATCCTAACAATGTATCTTGATGAGTACAGGGTATACAACTCATCATTATGAATCCTCATCCTCATTCCTTTTGGGACCAAATATCTTTCTAAGCACCTTGTTTTCAAGCAATCTAAAAGTATTTTCTGTCATTTAAGGTATAAGACATTATTTCACAACCATATAGAACAACCAGTAAAACTATTGTTTTACATTCCTTGACAGCAGGCAAAATTTCAACAATTTACTGACCGATTAAGACGTAGCATGCATTTACAGACTATATTATTTTCCTAATCTCCACTCTAATATCAGTATTGCTATTTAAAATTGTTCCTAAATATTTAAACCCATCAACAATGCCAAATGATATGTTGTTATATGTATTAAGTAGTTTTTAAATTCATAATGTGTTCATATTTTATACACACCCTTATTAATAACTAATGAAATAATATATAAACTTGTAAATACGCCATCATGATGGAGAATGATTACATTGTGGTCCTATCTTACAGGTTCCATCATAGCGGAAATAAGCAAGATATGTAAGCTTGTTTTATTTCAGGGTAAATAGATTGTACAGTAACGAGAAGAAAACTTAAGGTAATTAACCAATATAAATGTGTCATAGTTAAGACACAATTTTTTTTAAAGTGGCATGTGAAGAACATATGACATTTGCCAGAATATATAAGAATAACATAGAAAATATAATTAAATTAGCAAATTTAATGGAAATAAAATTACATTATTAAAAAGAAATAAGTGAATCGATATCAAATAAAGAAAAAACAGTAATAAGCTTATTAAAATAGTTAATTACAAATCAAATTGGTATATATAATATTTTAGGCATGTAACTAAAGACATATGAGTAGGTATAAATTTGTGATATCTACATGTATGAGTTAAATTCAATTAAAAGAGTTAATTTAAGACAAGGTAAAAAGAAAATACACCTATCTAAAATATTGTACCGTGCAAATTAAAATATTTCAATCATTAAATGTTTAAGTCAAATAGCGATTTTAAGATTAAAATGTATACCATTTTTATAAAGTTGAATGTGTGGATTTTGTTAGACTATATAATATGTAAAAATTTGGTAAATTTAAAACTTTCAATTAAGGTTCTTCAAACGTGCAACCAACAATACACACCCAACCATAGTACCTAGATACCTACTAATTCCATATGATGATGAATTCTCGATCAGCACCATCAGAATCAAATTAGGGGCATGTTATTGACTGCTCTGTCCACTAAGCTACGCGGAAGCAAAGTTGTTTTCCATTTATTCGAATGTATCGGGGGGTGATAGGTCAATCGAAAATGGTTTTAGTCGGATTTTTTACGTGCTTCACGTCTTACTACCAACCCGAGCTATCTGCATATTTGTAATAATAATAATAATAATAATAATAATACTTAGCACCACGTATTACTACCCGTTCGGATTATACGCTTAAGTAATAATTACGCTAATGGGCTAGGAATTGGGAAGGTTGAATATAGAGGAAATGAAACCATATTTGCGTGGAGGGAGAGTGGAAAACCATTTAGTAAAAAGCCCCCCAGTTCATCCGAGCGAGATTTGAACCTCGATCTCCCTGTCCTCGGCAGCCTATCTCAACACGAAACTAGAGGGTTAGCTAACTACGCCACCGAGGTGGGTTACAATAATATAATAGACGCGTGAAGGGTAGAATTTAGACATTCCCCCCTCCCCAGTTGCATGGAGGAATATTGGAAAGGCATTTGTAAATATTCTAGCTTAATAGCACACACCTAGCCTGGATTAGAACCCTGACATATTCGTCACAGGCAAATACTACAAGATTAGTTTAAACCCTCAATCACACGAGACTAGTAAACTATGACTGTTTTTGTCATGACATCAACTGTCACAATACTGTGCCCATATGAACAGATATTACTGTCGCTGTCAAATGGATGAATCAAATCATTTTGATGTGGGATAGTTTGAGAGTAGCTCTGCTGCATCAGGACCTGCTGCGGCAGGACCAACAAATACCTCAGTCACTTGCATCGTGTGAACAGACTTGTACCACTTTAGCGCGACCTTGTGACGGTGATCCATTTCCTTTTCGCACCAAGCACCTGTTGTGTCTCACAACATAAACAAAAAAAATTAATCGAGCATTCATTTACTTGGTTTATTAATTCAACGAAAATGTCTTGATCAATTCAAAGAAAATTTGAGAACGATTGAAAATTTTCCAATCTTATTAAACAGCGTGTTTGATGCACTCAGGATATCTCTTAGTGCTCCCCATTCCAATTCCATTTATTTTTCGTAGGTCTATTTACCTCAATAACAATCAGTTCCTCAACCCCTAAATCAACAGCATGCACCAAATCCACAGTTTTTACGGTGGTTTAGGTATTCCCTATCACACTTTCACATTTATTTCAGTCCATTGTATGAACATATACGGCCGTGGCTGAAACAATCGCTCACTGTCACAACTTCTACAGGGTTGACAGTACTGTCACCGTGTGAACGTGGTTTAGCTTCTCTTTTTTTTATGCGTGACCATAGCTGTGGGCGAGATACTTAATAATTGGACGGAGATCAAATATTTTATTTGGGTTTTTTACTCTTGAAAAAATACACGTTGATAGCTTGAAACATGGAACATTCTTAATCTGAATCCCATCATATTGGCACATGTATACATTATTTAAAGAGAGCCAAATTTAAATCGGGATTCCCCCCCACCGATCTTAATGGCGTTCCTCATTGAATCTTTTGCTTCGCATCAGCTAGGAAAATATTTCCGATTTTGAACTAACCCGCTCCCCCGTTTTCATTTAAAATAATCTTGACGTAAGCCGATTTTATGCTATACCGAGGTTGACCTGGAAAATTTGGAGGATAAGGAAAATACGGGGATTATAACAATAATCAAAAACAATACAAGAATAATGGTGAATTTAGGACAACTTAAAAAGTAAACAGTCGCTTCGGTAGCCGCCTGGTCTAACGCGCCACTCTCGCAGTAGACTAGACAGCCGGTAACGGAGAGATCGAGGTTAGAATCTTTGTCGGGTGTACTGAGGGTGCTTTTTCCAACATGGTTTTACACTATCCCTCTATGCAAATGTGTGTACATTTCCTTTAGATATAATCTTCCTAACAGCTAAATCTATTGGTGTAATTAGAACATGAGTTTATATCCCAAACAGAAAGTAATACACGATGCTAAAAAAACAGTGTGTGATTATTATAAGCTATAGATAGTGATTTAATAATAATTTCAAATCATAACAGTTCACGAGTTCTAAGGGGTCTAACTTGATTGTTTATACTTTTTACGTAACATTGTTAAGGTAGAGAGCTACAGTAATCAATTTATGGGGCTCAAATTTACTATTAATAAATATTCATATGAGGTGTTCAAAATTAAATATTTATAATATCAACAATATTAATGATAAAACTAATAATATAAATATTTCAATGAAATATTAACATTATTAATATATATTATATTAATACATAATAATACTAAATTTAAGTCATACATTTATTACTGTATTTCTACCTTAACAATCGTGAACTGCTATGATTTGAAATCAATATATGATAATACACTTGTTAAAATTGTGCAATAAAATTTTAATGGTCAAATGACATGAATAAAATAGTGGATACAGACAGAGGCTACGTACTCAGTGGATTGCAAAACGTAAGTAAATATCTGTAATGAACATACCTAATCACATAGATATCAAACAGCGGTGGGGCCCCATTGGGGAATGATTGTGTGTCTGGAATACCTCCGTGGTCTACCCGATTGATAGATTCCTCTCAACATCTTGTGGGCAGACCATGTTTACTCTTGTGGCGAACCGAGGCTGTTCGGGAATCTCCTCCCCATCCCATCGACAATTCGGGTTATGGACTCCGCGTGACCTCTACGTAGCGAGTCTTCCTTATTCGACCAAAAGCGCGCACTGCGGGTGTTGTTGCTACATGACCAGAATAACCCACAAGACTTCCTCACTTTTACTTCGCTCTTGGGAACGTAATATTCGGGGAGTCTTATTTTATTATTTTGGGGTTGGGTCAAATAATTGTTTTTAGTATTCCGAGAGCATTTTCCGTCTTGATCTCTCTATCTCATATTAACTCTTCCCTCTTTACCTCATTCGAGAATTGTCTTGAGTCTTGGTATTAAAGGTGAAATATACTAATTACATTTAAAAGTTTTTTTATAGCTCTACATTTAATTTTGAAGGTAATCTTAAAATGCAACATGAAAGTATTACTTTCTTTTGTGGATATTTAAAGAATTATGCGTACCTGTCAAACCAAATGATGAAAAAAGAAGTAATTTAATGTTTTAGCATAGTTAGACCATATAAACTAAGATATTATATTAAATACGATTATTTACCGATAATATTACTGTTTTATTATATTCCAATTATTATTTTTTAGTATTCTTTATTGCAGTTATATTTGCTACAAATTTTAAAACTATAAGGTACTATACATTAACAATTATTATTTCTTGAGAATTTTTTATATTGTATATAAACAATATGTAATACCAATGCATATACATACTAAACGTAGCCTATAGAATTTTTTTTTTCAAATTGTAAAAGCTCATCACTAAATTAAATAATTCAAATTAAGGTTCTAAAAACGTTGAAAAAGACGTAAATAGTACACTTTTTTTGAAAACACAATCTACTCAATCTAGTGATACTAAGTTTATTTAGTAATATTATAAATGTAATTGTAGCCATAAATATAAATAAATCAATAATAATAGCAATATTAATATACAAGGCCGTAGTCAGCCAATAATTTCAGGGGCACATCCCCCAATTGTCGGAAGTTAGAAAAAATTATAAATCATAAAATTTTCTAGAAGCTATCTGAAGTGTTTTTTATGGCAGCACTACCCCCTAACTGCCGTGGCCTAGGAAAATTTCTAAATATGAAACATTTCTAGAAGTTATCTGAAGTGTTTTTTATGGCAACATAACGCCCCAACTGTTGAAGGCTGGAAAACTGTCTATACTAAACACCTCTAGAAGTTATCTAAAGTGCTTTTTATGGTAATACAGCACCCTAATTTGTACTTACTTATATCTTAATATACATATTATCTGAACCATAAATAAAGCCATATATATTTTGTTCATAAAATTTCAAGGAAGGGTTGAGCCCCAAAATCCCCCCTTCCCCCCGGCTACGGTCTTGTTAATATTTTAACTTATGCTCACTTTTAATATATACTTCACTATTATATATTAGTAGACCTTTTATAAATAGAGTGTTTTAACTCCAGTTAAATAGTGTATATATATTATATTAATATTTTGACTATACATGATGTCCACCATGAAACTCCACTGTAATGAGCTGTGTGTGGTAGAAATGTTGGAATCTCATGGTAGACAATTTGTGAATTTGCGCTCTTTGATGAAATATCCCTAGTTAAAACGATCATCAAAATGTGATGGTAGCTTGGAATCCAAAAAAGGTCTAGAAGAAGCAGTTTATGTAGATATAAATATATATTTTAACCAAAGTCAGATTTAATGCTCGTATGTATTAATTTCCTTTTAGATTTTACCTATTTTGGGTTTAAATATATGTATCCTAGATTCGAAATTATCTTTATATTTGATTTTAATTTTTATAGTCTCAATAATAAATAGCAGGCAGATGTAATAAATTAACATCAGATGTAAGAAATGCCAGTTAGATGTAAGAAATGAAAGCAGATGTAAGAAATGCCAGTTAGATGTAAGAAATGGCAGTCAGATGTAATAATTGGAAGTCAAATGTAAAAAATAGCTATCTGATATATTAAATAACAGACACATTAAATCAAGTAATTAAATGATAGAACGCTTTATAAAATAAACGGAACTCAATTATTGCGACCAGTTGTTCCATGAATTATTCTCTAAGCGCTAACTTCAATTATTTAATTTGTGTTGGAGCTATTCGTAATTATCTTCCAGGTATTTTATATTTGTAAAATATATTAAGTCTTAAAGCCAGAGGATTAATCCAGCTATAGCCATCACAAATATTTGGAATACATTTTTCTCTTTTTCTCAATAAACGCAGGAAAATAAATAAAATTATTTTTTGATTCTTCCATGTATTTATGTCTGAAAGTTTGTTTTTATCAAAAGTACCATATACATAGACTCTAATCTTTCCACCCTAAACTGGTAAGAACCTCAACGTTTTTATTATTACTACTGATATAAGTATTACTAAATATTTGGACTCCACCTTGATTCTCGCTAGTTAGTATGAATCTGGATAGAGAATGTAAGATTACTAACAAGAAAAAAATCTTCCAAGTGGCTCGTGCAGTTTTTAAGTCCTGGATCACGTAGCCAATGTTGATATATTCACTATCTTGTATTTATAAATTTATTAATAACTAATGTTAGGATGTTGGAATAATTATTTTGTATGGAATAATATTTTTTTATATAAAAACGTAGTGTTAAATTTTCTATCATCAGCAACGTTAGCTCAGCAATTCTTTGTTAAAATTGAACTGAGAAAAGTATGGTTAAATACCCAGCCAGAAATATTAATTAACTATTTTTGACAATTTTGGTGTTTATATCTATCATTATCTGGATTCTGGTACATTTACTCATTATTCACCCTTCACAGAATGTCGCACTGGGACAGGCATAAGTAAAGGTATTTCGCTAATACCACTCCTCTAGAGATTAGTTCGTTTAAAACTACTCTCAAATTATATTAAAATATATAAATAAATATTAATAGTTTATAATTAAACGTTTAAGACTGTGTTTTTATTGTTTAAAATAAAAACATGTTTTGATTTATAGTGTTTTATTTCCATTCACTTCATTTTCGATACAAATACAAGGATCGATACTAGTTTTTTTTAAAACCTATTGTTTAAATAGTCCTTTCATTTTTTTATTTATTTATTAGCATCGCATCTTACTACCCTTTCAGTGTATATAATAATATATAAGGAAGGAGGAGGGTTAAATTTATTGAAAGTATAACCGTATTTGAGTAGAGAAAGAAGATTGAAAAACAACCTCGGTACACGCGACTGTGAATCGAACCCCTATCTCCTCATCATCAGCACGAGAGTGACATCTTATAGCTTAGACCATTCAGCCACTGAAGGGCTCCTTATTGATTGGGCGTCTGTTTGGCCAACTGTACACGACGCTTGGTATTTCTTTCCCCCCCCCCCC
>CABFWO010001403.1:148034-178838 GCA_902155825.1 Timema genevievae
TGGTATTTTCTTCCCCCCCCCCCCCTTTCGTCTCACGCGTAGACACGTCAAGAGTGAATTCTAGAGGCGTTCTCAGCAGACAAGAATGTTCTATTCAAAGAAATCAGTTAAAGAAATCTCTCACATATGAAGAAAGGCTTCCTTTGACATGTTTTCAGAGAATTCCTAGCATCTATGGAGCGTATTGAATCACGAGGTAGCAACCAAGCGTGTTGCATATCGCAGCCATTGTGAGAAGACATTGCGGCGATTGAACGACCGCTCTCGTTTTATTTTTCTATTTAATGCGTCTTACTATCCTAACAGGTATCCATCCCCGTGGTGTAGTGGTCAGTGCTCCTGGCTACCAGCCTGGAACTTCCTGGTTCAATTCCTGGCTGGTATTTTGGGTACTTTTCTCTTAAGGGGAATTATCCCAATGGTCAACAGGGGTTCTTATTATTATTATTATTATTATTACTATTAGCACCGCGTCTTACTACCCGTTCGGATTGTACGCACTTACGCTAATGTGCAATGGTAGGGTGATTGTGAAATGAAATGGAGGACCTACAGTTTAACGTAGGATCCGAACCACGGTGGAGGCCTGGCATTCCACACATTCACAAGTTGCGATTAATACACGTCTTTTCAGAGGTGAAGGAAAGGTTTGGCAATCAGATAAATCTGTGCCGGGACCAAGGATTGAACCCCGGACCCCCAGCACCTGATACCTTACCCCTAGACCACCAGGTCACCCATCAGGGGCTAGTAGATTAGGCTTAGTTTAGGTTTAAGACTCCTACTGGCCCACACCTCCATATCCACTATCATCTCAATGCGGGTAAGTGTAGACAACCTCCATAGACGTACTGAGCGGCAAAAGTCTACATACAGGCGACAAAACTTAACAATATGTTCCTCCCGATGAGTTATGTTATAAGCTAAACAAATACTTACACGTTATTTATTCATCGTATTTACACTGATAAGGTTCTTAAATAAAGTAGAATTGAGACTAAATGCACCCTAATTTGTATGAAGATAGAATGTGAAACCAAAACATCTCTCAGAAAGCAAGCCCGGGATTCTAACTTTGACATCCACGTCACCGGAAAACCAGACTAAATGAAACTGACGTTTAGTCTGCGTGTACACCAATGTGGGTTTTTTGCATATACACTTTTTTCCTTGCGCTATAATAATACGATTGTTTCTTGTGTACAAAACACACACAAGTTTACTGGTTGTGTTGCAGATGAAACCTTCTTTTTCACTAAACCTTTTAAGTTAATTTAACAATTATTTGATTTGAAATTATAGACATTCAATTTTTAACTTCATCTTTTTACTTTATCTCGACACCTCGGAGAGAAATTATTGTGATCGTCAAAAAATTCGAATTCAAGATTTTGATAAACGTCGACTTTTTATGACCCCCTGAAAAAAGTTTTTCGCAATGCAGTCTGTCTGTACCTCGGGCTAGAGCCTGAACTGTTTTACAGTTTTGGTTAAAACTTGATATATGGGGTTTTCATGAGGTCCCTTGGAGAAGTTTTTGGAGTTAAGATATCTAAACCTAAATTTAAGGGTGGTTTACTAAAGGGAAAAAAGAGGAAAAAATCGATTTTCTCAAAATTCGCTCCAACGAATTTGATTGGATGTTATATCTAGACACTATTTATTATCATAAGTAGGATGGAAATTCTCATTTATTCATGAAAATGACTTTGTGTGTACTTTACATGAGTGAAATTTTTCAATTTTGATCATTTCTCCGCAACTATTTGAGATACGAAATAACCCATCATTGTAAGGTTGTAGTACTATTAAATATAAAAATCTTTTATTTGAAATATATTTTTATAAAACCAACAGCTTTTGAGCTATAAGCAAATATATATACTTTTTAATTCAGAAAATAAATTCGATTCTCATGCTCTTTGGTGGACAACGATATTTCTATTTTCTCAATTTTTCTGTAACAGTGTTCCTAGTTTCTAGCGCCATAGAGTAAGTAACAGTGTATATTATTTCATTTATGATCTTTGATGTAGTGTTTCTACAACAATGCATAGCTGTATTAGTTTTCTTCACAAATATTACGAGTTTTTAGTAAATGTCTATTTCTTAATAAAGGAGGAGAAAGTTTGGGCAGTGCACCATACTATTTATTAAATAACGCCGATCTTTGGTTGACTGAAGTAAGACAATTTTAATATGTATAAAATAGAACTGTCAGGAAGGAAAATCAAATTAGTTTCAAATATCACATTTCTTGTTTATTTTGTTTTATGATAATATTTTCAACGCGGAATTTCTCTCTCAATACTTCGCTTCATCTGTCATTCAATCGTACTTCAACTCAATATAAAATACTTTATGACACGTAGTTGTGTCCTTACTGAATTCGATACAGTTCTAATATTACCGTGTGAACAGACAAATATGGGAGGATTCATAAAGTAAGAACAGTACCTGACAGTTACAAAAGTTAATTAAACTCACCCTTCTTTGCAAGGGCATAGAAAGCTCATTGCTCTAGGCGGGTCTAATAACAAATTCTAGGGGGGTATGGACCCCCCGACCCTGCTCTTTCTTTCAAACTTTTCATAGTTACACAATAATATTTAGAGTAAGTAGGTATGTTGAGATAGTGGGTTGTGTAAGGGTAGTAAACCTACCTACAGTAGCCCCATGGCTTCTTTGGTGCTGACTGACAGTTCACAGCTGACTTCTGACAGTCAACATTTAGGTATATACCAACATGTTTTTTGCAGATCATATGGTTCGGCGTAGGGATACATAATTTGGTCCGGTAGCTTTTCAAAGCCGTCAGCTGTCAGCTGTGTGCTGTCAATCAGCACCAAAGAAGCCATGGGGCTACTGTACATAAGCTACATAACTCTACTACTAACAGTTGTTCTGTTATCTGGTTGTAGTAGTGGTACTATTTTCTTGTGTCCTCTGCACCTGCATCACGTGGTTACGTGCACAAAGTTCAAGATTGATATCGAACTGAATTACTTGAATGGTAAAGTGTTTATTATTTTTTGTCAAAATTATTGATAAATAAGGACTTTAATATAAATTTTGTTTTGTGTGTGTGTATGCAACAATTTTTAGCGGAAGTCAAAAAGGTCATCCCCTCCACTACACCCCAGTTGTTAAATTGGTCTACAATATGTTTTACAATTAATTTCAAGTAACAAAAGTATAACATAAGAAATGAAGATAACAATAGGGATTTTTTTTCCCCATCGCCACTTACTACTCGTTCACATTTAAATAGATTATTGGGCTATTTTTTGAGAAAGTTATAACCCACATTCGGGTGGAGGAAAAGTGGAATTTTTTTAAAGGATAAACCCCATCTATTACACATGGCCGGTATACAAACCTCGACAAACTCGACAAACGAGACTAGACGAGTCTGACGTTAATTCACGTGGGCATCGATAGAGATAACATTATGAAATAGGCCCAATATATTTTCGTTGGTTTAATTTTTAATCGGAATGACTAGAATACAATATCACTAAAGGCCACGTGTTATTGTGGCTTGATAATGATTCATTAGAATACAATTTTAAACAAACGAGTTACCGCTATTTTGTAGCACTAGGCCGAAACTAATAAAAGAGAGGCGGTTTACCTTTGAGGGTTAAAATATAGAATCGTACTTGAACATCAGTATATTTATTCGTGTGATAGGGCTCAACTCTATCGAGAATTTCTAAAATCGTTCCAATAAACAGTGTCCTGGCGAATTCTCTTCCTGTGCAATGTGCGGTGCCTCACAGAAACCTCTTCCTGTTCTATGTCTTCCCTTCCGTGCAATGTGTGGTGCCTCACAGCAACCTCTTCCTGTGCTATGCCTTCCCTGCGTGAAATGTGTGGTGCCTCGCAGAAACCTCTTCCTGTGCTATGCCTGCCCTCTGTCTCTGCTGTGCCTGTGCGGCGGGCCTTAGGGTCGTTCCTATAGACGAGAAGATGTTGTCCCTAGGGAAATTGCTAGGAGCTCTCCCTCTGGCAGCTTGCCTGATATCCGTTTGACAATCCTTCCTATACTACTACCTGGGTGACTGCCCGATGGTTTAAGAAACGTCCTTTGTTTTTCAATATCATATGAATGTATGAAAAAAGAAAAATAGTATTTGAAATGTTGACGAAGGTAATTTTACAATCAGAAATTTTACAAGGTGTATCTTGAAGGTGAATATTAAAATATTAACTAACTAATATTTACTAAGAGTAAATAGCCAGAGCTATATTAATGGTAATTACTTTAGTTAGATAACATATTCTGAAAATTGAAAAATTACACCTGGACACGGGAATCGAAGCAAAGGTCCCGGGTTCGTGTCCAGGTGTCATTTTTCAATTTTCAGAATAGATAATATTTGGTTGATGACAAATACAATTACAACTGTCATAAGAGTAGAAAAACCCGCCTCGGTGATGTAGTTATCTAACGCGCTAGTTTCGTGTTGAGCTATACTGTCTAGGACGGGGAAATCGAGGTTCAAATCTCGGCCTGGTGAACTGGAAGTGGTTTTTACTAAATGGTTTTTTCACTCTCCCTCCACGCAAATACGGGTTCACCTGCTCTATATTCAACCTTACCAATTCCTAACCTATTAGAGTAATTAATACTTAGGCGTATAGCCCGAGTGGGTAGTAATACACGGTGCTAAGTATTAAGTAAGAGTAAACAAATTAAACATTAGGTTCCATATGTATTAGGTGACCTGGTGGTCTAGGGGTAAGGTACCAGACTTCTGTGCTGGAAGTCCGGGGTTCAATCCTCAGTCCCGGCACGGATTTATCTGATCGCCAAACCCTTTCTTCACCTCTGACAAGATGTGTATTCACAACTTGTGAATGTGTGGAATGCCAGGCCTCCACCGTGGTTCGGATCCCACGTTAAACTGTAGGTCCTCCATTTCATCTCAACAATCACCCTACCTTCACACATTAGCGTATAACCTGAATGGTTAGTAGGATGTATGTGTATAATTTATATGTATTTGTGAACCCCTCTTTAAGGGGGCGTCAAACAAATTTCAAGGGGTCCAGTTAACCCCGCGGGTCCGGATCACCCCGGACCCGCACATTTCCACGCCCTTACTTCTTTGACGTGAATAGGGTTTAGAATCCCGGTCATATTCACTGAGAGTGTTTTTGCCTAAATTATTTGTCACACTCCCTACGTGCAAGTGTGGGTACACTATAAATTCAACCTTTACTCATCCCTAACAAAGTAATAGAGTAATTAGTACATAAGCGTATATTTCGAACTAGTAGTAAGAAGTGGTGATAGAAAATAAATAAATAAATACTAAAATTATTTAATGAATTTAGTCAAATCATATGATCTGAAATTATCAATTTTTAATTGATGGCACTAATACTAATAAAATAAAATAAATAATAGTGTAATGTTATACATTTTGACCCCAAAAATTTAATCAGTTTTTTATATAGGCATAGCTTTCTTCCCACCTGTATCCTACTCTATGTTGGCAACCTTTATCAAAACAAGTATAAATCATGAAAACTAACGAATAATTTGAAATCACTGCCCGGTCATAATTAACTACAGCGATGTTAAGGTATAGGCGCATGCGCAGAATAGATATTACATTATTACATTAGAAAACTGAACAGTGATTTCCTTGTCTTTTAAACAAAAGAAGAGCGAAAATCTTTGGAGTTGGAAAAGAATTTGAGGAGAGTGGTTGTAGTCAAATGTTTTCATATATGTATAATTAATTAATAATTATTTAAAAATACTGTCCGATTGATTTAAAAAATACATTTAATTTTTGTTTCATATGTATCATATATACATACTTCTTTAAAAGGAATGTTGTTGTTGTTGTTGTTGTTGTTACTGTAGTTGTTGTAAAATTAATAGTATTTACTCAAACAAGAATGTTAACAATTACTGAATGTAGGCCCTGTGTCTATCGCTTATTTAGTAGTAGTTATGAATCTAGTTATTTCGAGAAAAAAAAATCGATAATTTTAAGTACAAGTTTCTCAACTTATTAAATACGAGCAACGCACATGGGGCTTTGAGCTAACGTAGCCTTATATACTTTATTTTATTTCTTGTTAAATCGACATTTTGAACTGATCGTCTTTTGTAGAGCAATAGCAAACTTCTACAAGGACGCTTATTGAATTGTTGGGAAATGGTCCCTTTTAGTTTCCTTCATTTTATTCGCTCAGCTCCTTTACCTTATTCCATTTTTAACTCACACGACGTTTGTTGTAGGAGAATAGAGGAAGGAGTGTACTAGAGATTCACGTGGAGAAAAGTAAGCAAGGAAGCCTTAGCAATACAGTATGGCTTTATATTGTATTGTATTCCTATATAAAAAAAGTTTTTCTGCTTCAATACGTTCATAACTCTTTCTTCTTCTATAAAGTTAGATAAAGTACTTACGTCTGGGGAAACTTTATTAAAATTTATGTTGTTTTTATATACTCTTGGTTCTACACAGAAAAGTTGAGCGTCTTTATTATGTCTCCTGATTTAATATTCTGTGTTTTCTAATGCGGTGAGCGAAATAAAATTTACCTCTTTGTTGTCATATTTTATTGAAGCTAAACTACTTCCCATTGTTGTCGGATTAAATACGACAATATTAGAGTTTAAATTAAATTTGTATGATCTGCGTTATGTTTAATTTGGCGCATTCTTGGTCAAATTGATGTGAAACTCAGAAAAATTATAGTTAACTTTTTTTTAACTTAAGCAAATTACTTCACTAAAAATTGCAAACCATAACCTGATTTTAACGTTGTTTTAGTACATTTATAATCTTAATAGTGATATTTAAAACTATTATTAATACTATTATTATTACTATCATCATCATCATCATCATCATCATCATCAAGGAGAAAGAAATAATTCAGAGATATTTATTAACTTAATGCTTCACAATTCGAAATAATTTTTGCTTCGCATTAATTTGTCAAAAATATGTTATGAAAGGTAACTTATTAACTAAGTTACTCAATAAAATATATAAAATATTAAAATAAAGTTATTTGATATTAAAAAATATGTTAATAAATGAAATTAATAGTATACTCTAAAAAGTTGGTAGAAAAATTACTAAAAACATTAAATGAAACATGTTAAATAGAAAATAAAAAGAAGCAAAGTTAAGAAGCCATGATATTTACTTTGACAAAATATGAGAACAGTAAGCTAAAATTTGCTAAAATTAATCAAATAATAAATTAAGTTAAACAGTAACTAATACTTGTGATGATTATATAGTGATAAATAAGAACAAAAAACAATGAAATTAAGCATGCTAAAATAGATCTATGAGGAGTTTACGAAATTATTTAAATATAATGTATGAATTTATTTAAAATTAGATTATTTATTAATTTTTGGAAAATATTCCCTTTCTATTTAGGATTATACAGCCAAATTATATAAATATTATGTAATATATATAATATATAATAATAATATATATAATATTATATAAATTCGTCAATCAATGAGGGCAATCAGCGTTTTTCATAATTCCTCTCACCAATTTGTCAACAGTATAACATTAATTTCCTTTCTTAACACAATTTTAAATGTATAATAACTGCATTTGTATGTATTTATATACTATATTTTATGTATCAATTGAAAAGTGTTCTGTCACTGCTATTTGAGCACTAAATTCGAAACGAAAACGTTTGTTACTAATCAAGTTATTAGTTAATAACTATCTGGGAATGTATTATTTCTTATCATTTATAATTATTCTAACAACCTTATATTTAAAATACAATATTAATAATGTTTTCCATTAAATTCTAACTCTCGCGGTATCATTGCTTATATTCTCAAAGTCGCGCGTTCTTAAAATAGACTGAACCTAACGTTGAAACAGTGAACGATGTGTGTCGGCACAGCTAATATACTTCGGCCATGAGCTAAATTTAATTTTACAGTCTTCTAAACTGTTTACTTCAACCACAACAGTATATATTTTTATTTTTAACTACGCATTATACTTACCCTGCCTTACTTTTAAAAAACTGGATATGACCTCAAATGTTCTCTAGTTGGCCAAAGGACTACAAAACGAACCGTACCCGTACAAATTTGACCAATTATTACTTACGAAATTAAAAACAGCGATGTCCCTATCGATGCTGTAACATCAATGTGAAAATCACATTGTCTGCAAAACATAGGGAAAAGCTGATTTCCGTCAGGGCCATAGTTAAATTCCGTCACTATTATCAGCAATCATAAAGAGGAGTTCCATCATGGAAAATACTGGATTTTTTTATGACATGGAAGAAAAACTAAAGCAAATATAGTGTTAGTAAAGTAATCATTCTGTTTATCTTTGCAAGTCATAACTTTTTAGGTAATAACTTAAAAACAAGCCTATGTCTAGTCTTTACATGAACATTAATTTTCATCCGCTTCGGTGGCCGCGTGGTCTAACGCGCTACTCTCGCAGTAGACTAGACTGAAGATGATGGGGAGATCGAGGTTTAAATCTCTGTCGGGTGTACTGAGGGTGGTTTTTCCAAAATGCTTTTACACTCTTCTTACACGCAAATGCAGGTACACTTCATTTAAATTTAGCATTCCTCATCCCTAACACATCTACGTAATTAGTACACATGAGTATATCCCGGAAGGGAAATAAAATGCTTTGCTAAGAAATTAAAATATAAAAATAACAGTGAACTCCAAAGACTTGCTATAAAACTTCAACTTGCACTGCTCCTCGATACAACACCATGTGACTCTTCCATTTTTGGAAGAATGAGCCACGCGATACTTAAATTTACGGTTACATTCATTAAGTTCGTGATAGTAACTGATCTAAAACTTGAGCTCCCTTTATTTCTCGTGACGGAATTGAGCCATGGCCACAGACACGAATATACCAGATCCTCAACCTTACGGAAGTTTTGTTGAGCTCCTTGAGCTAGGTTGAGTTCATCAACACTGGGGTTCGCTAGTGTCGATGCTCATTGATAAAAAGCACTTCCAAATGTGCAGTTGTTAAACGGCTCACTTCTAACATGTTAATCATAAATTGACCATTGTAATCGTGATGGACAGTCTGCGTAAGCTCTCTGTGAAGTAATATTATGTGAAGAGGTGTTAGATCGCCCCCTGAACCTATCTTTTTGGAATCAATCCTATTTACTCGCGAGTCAAGATGTATATTTGTGTCTTCTCTCTAGCAAGACCATGTTTAAAATGAGTTTTTTTTAAATGTCCCCTTGATGGCAGACATTTTAACCTGGGGGCTATAGGTCCGGTGTATACCTTGTCTATTGACATGGCATGACTAAAAGGTAAAAAAAAACACAATGATGGAGTTCACCTATGCATTCTGGCAAGCATAGGACCTTTTTTGTTAGGTGGAATCATTTAGGGGGATACGATTCCTAATAGTGATATTATTACGGCCTTATAATTTTTAGAAAAGTTTTATATTTAGCAAAGGTTCATGTGTGTTGCACATAAGTCCTTGAGTCTCTCACTGACCCGCACTCGAGCGATTGTGTCTGGCGTCTGATCTTGATACAAGAGGTCGTTGTTTTTGAAACTATGTGCGCTCAAGGTTAGAATAAATGCCCATCTCAAACGGAGTGTTACTGATCTCCAAGCAACGCTCTTTCGTTCCATAGAGAAATGTTTGTTCAATCTATTCTCTCTGTTCGACCACCACTCAACTCAAGGTACGTCAATAAAAAGATCAAGGCGAGCAGAAAGGAACGTTTTGTTATACGTTACTTATATATCTCTATCATACTTTGTTCCTGACGATTCACGATATCGTCAAAACGTATTCTTATCTGAAATGATTTATTTGTAATGATATATTATATATAAAAAAATGCGTTACAGGCCTATATGAGTTTTTGTTTTACTATCTCTTATAAATATAAAGTATTGTAATCGTGAACATGTATGTATATATGTATGCACTTGTTTTATGAGTAGATAATTTTTTAAGCGTAGTTTACTGATGAGTGAATTTTTGAAAATTTAAAATATTTCAAAAGTGGCTCGAGCTATTGTGTATAAAATTGAGATCTGGGATGTGTTTGATATGACAAATAAAACTGTAACGATACTGGTTTTAGGCGAAAAAATTCATTTGAAGGTAGTTTATTGATGACTGTATTTTATTAATTTGAATATATTCAAGATAGCTCTAACAATTTGGTTGAAAATAATTTAAAATATTTTAATTATTAATAATTATATTTTTTCTTAAAAATATTGAATTAATATTGATTTACTGATTAGTTATTTAGGAAGAAGTTAATATTTTTGGAAATTAACACAAACTATTTTGTCCTTATTTGATATTCATAAACTGTTTTACATTATAAATAATAGTGTGGATTTTTCTGAATCAAACCAATTAAAAATAGTTAAACAAACAACATAGAGAAAGAAAGGATTTAAAGGTCTATGACGTCAGGCCAAAATTTGATATAGTTTAACTATCATCCTCACTACTATCATACATGATGTCATAGACCTTTTATTTAATTAATAATACTCATTGGTACGTTGCATAGACCCATGAAATGTGTGGTATATCACTTGGGGTACGCGTGCCTTAGTTTGGTAAAAACTTTAATAAAATTATTTAAAAAAAAGCTTAACATCAACACGATGTAATGTAATATGTTAGGTCGTATGAGAGTTAGCATCCACAGTTTTACCATATAAAATAAAATATTTGGGGAAGGTAATGTCAATATTGTATTGAAATTACTCAAGCGTTAAAATGCTTAACATAAAAAAGTGGTCAAGAAGTTGTGTTTTTAATTGGTTATTTCGAGAAATATCTATCTACTTTTCGAGTATAATTTTATTATAAGGATTAATATATTTAATTGAAAATGGTTATGCATGTATTTTTCAGAACAATAATGTAAACAATTATATAAAAATTTTATTTAAATTTGTCATGAGGGGTGGATTTAAACGACACACCCTATGAATAATAACTTAAACAAAAACATTTGTTTTTCAAAATAATCTAAGCTTACGCAATATTATGGAGATGATTAAGTGAGTTGTATGCAAGCCTAACCAACACTTATTTATGTTCTTTTAAGATTTTCTGTACTGGAGATTGTTTATATAGTTTATTTAAGCAAATGTTGTCCCAATGATAAAAATTTTATACTTCTTATCTAGTTTAAATTTAAGTTAATTCAAGTTAGTAATGGTTATAAAATACACCTATAAACAAAAATATTTTATAACAATCTATATTGAAATTAATATTTACTCCGTATTTTGTGACGATGATAAACATACATTTGTTCATGTTTAAAATACGTTAACATGGTCTAGGTTGCAAATATTTATTGACATTTCTACTTTGGATACTCCATAATCCAAACTACCATAGACCTTCCTAATAAAATAAGTATTTTTATAAAGGTTTACTTTTTGATATAAATCTTATATTTATCAACAAATGCTATCAAAATCTTGGACAATTTTCAAGAACAAGAGGTTTGATCTTTTCTTTCATTTAACCACTAAATATTAATATTAATGAAAATTTATTGTACTCATAAAAGTCTAATAAAAAGCCATTTTCTAAATTTTAGCGTTTCCGGTTCCAAACCAATTTTATTATTTCTGTTAAACTATTTTACTTCCGAATACCACTTAATCACACAAACATATCTTAAACCCCTTTGTCTCCTCCAAAATAGGTCAAAATTATATAACTAATAAACTAGCCAAAAAAACTATAAAATTAATTATTTATTTTAAGGTTGAATAATGTGTATTTTAAATTACACATGTAAAATTGCCAATTATCTTTATGTTAACTATAGCTATTATGATTTTTTAAATGAAATTATATTAAGAAATGAAAATCGAGATATTTCAATTTGAAAATTGTTTCAGGCTTTAAGTAAACAACAAACGGAACCGAATAAGTTTAACGGTAAACTCACTCCCAATCCATACATGACTTAGCCAAATAGTATTAGATTTAATCAGAAGGAAATGCATAACATTCACCTTGAAGTAAAACGTAAGACATGTCACTAAAAAAACTCAATTGAAAAATCGTAGTTAAGACAGCGGAAAAAGTGGTCCGCTGTCTTAATTACGATTTTGTTACTCCTTACTTACAATCTTTAGAATGTTTTCTAAAATGATAATTGAAAAGGGTTGAAACTATTCTGGTAACGAGGAAGTAAATATTATGTGGGGACATTAATTTTGTACAGTTGAAACTTTTACATTCTTAATATTTACAAACCTGAGCTATTGGCGAATGTAGCCGCCTGAATATCAAGATAACTATTATACAAGCGGTACACAATCTTTAGCGAGGGAAAGTGGCGTGAAGATAATTCATCTTAACTGACGTATGACGTATGACGTATGACGTATAAAACTAGGATTTTGGTTAGGATAAACCTTTATAAAGTACAAACATGTGTGTGTGCAGTACACATTTATAACTAGTATTATTTCATAAGTATCCTTATCGAAAGTTACAAATGTGGATCACATGATCTGACGTGGAGGTATATATATATTTTTTTCTATTTGATGGATAAGGTTTTTCGTATGATTCAAATAAGTTAATTGAGTTAATAGTTCGAATTGAAAAGTATTTTAATGAAGATTCTGAAGTTTCTTGAAAATTAAATTAAATAGGATGACGGGTAGATATTGATGACATTTCTGTTCTAGAGATTGATGAAATATAAATTATATTTCTTCTGATTCTTGTATGAAAGAAGATGATTTTAGAAAGGCTTAATTTATTAGAAAAAGAGAAATTATGTAAACTTTAGAAATAGGGATTTAGATTTTGTTTTTATATTTTATAGTTTGCAGATAACTCGAGCGGGATGGGTATTAAGACGTGGTGTAGTTTATTTATATATGCATATACATTTATAATAGTAAGTGAAACACCGAGAATTGAAAGATTAGTTCTACTTGCGTTGACTAACTAATTACACCATGAAGTCACTAGCTTAGAAAACCAAACTGATCTTTCTTAGTTAATAATGAATTTCTTTCCATAAAGCTCGCTAGAGATTTCAAACCATAATAAATGTTTCCCTTACTTTAAGTAAGCTTCTCCTTCCTCGTTCTTTCCTCTTCCAACTAACAGCAGATCTTGAATCATTTATTTATTTATTTAGCATCGTGTCCTATTACCCGTTTGGGTTTTACGCTTAAGTACTAATTACGCTAATGGTTTAGGAATTGCGAGTGTTGAATATAGAGAGATTTAACCCGCATTTGCGTGGAAGGAGAGTGGAAAACAATCTAGGAAAAACCTTCTCCAGCTCACCCAAACGAGATTCGAACCTCGATCTTCCCACCCTCGGCAGTCTAGCTCAACACGAAACCAGCGCGTTAGCTAACTACGCCACTGAGGTGAATTTGAATGAATGGCATTTATTATTATTATTATTATTATTATTATTATTATTTCCCACATAGTCACACCTTATACTAGTGCTTACAAGTGGTGTAATATGGAACTAATTTTAATATTTCAACTAACTATTTATACTTTTGCCCAATTTCTTGAGTGATATTTGTGTAGGTATCTTAAAGCCTCTCCAGTAAGCACCATGGCATTGAAAGCTTGATACCCTGCAAAAAGCTAGATTCTAGAACTATTATGTAATCTCTCTTCGGAGTGATTCTGGGTGTCTTCACTCCATTTCCTGAGCGTCTCTTGGTGTTAAGGCGCAAGAAACCGCGACTGTCTACGTGCTTAGTGTTGTGGAATTACACACAATGTGATGACGAACTTCTGCATTAGATCCAGTAGGGCTCTTATGGCCCATCGTTAATTACAGCTGCATTCTTTGTGCTTTAAGATCATAAAATGTAACCTCGTTTTATTGTATTTTTGTGTATAACATGTGATCTTTCAATGGATACTTACTTCACAGGTGAAATACGTAAAAAGGCATAATAGGATAATGTGTTACTTCACAGGTGAAATACGTAAAAAGGCATAATAGGCATAATGTTCAACTTTTTAATTTAAAAATAAAATATTTACTATTTTCCCAAACGATGAAAGTATTGTAGTCGTGAGGATTATCTGTAACTACAAAAAAAAATGGTTTTTACAATTCTGTCTGCCCCTCTGTATGTTTGTTTGCACCCAGGGATACAGTTGATGAAATGTTATGGATTTATTTTGAATTAGATATTTATATTTTATGGTCATAATTAGAGGACATATCGTCAGTTTGATTTAAAAACTAAAATTAAGAGTGGTTCACTAATAGCTAATTTTTGAAAATATGATAATTTTCAAATTTATAACTATATGGTTTTAAATGGGTAACTGGTGAGTGTTTGGTAAGGTAAAAAACATTTATCACTTGTGTTTTGGATACAATTTTAAGTGTAGTTTACTGATAACTTAATTAATTTTTCTTTATTCAGATCTTATGTCTAAATGGGCATAATTGATATTGCTCAGAAATAGTAGATAGATTGTAGGAACTATTTTACATGACAAGTAAGTATATATTTTTGTTTTTCGAAAAAAATAATAATGCTGGTTTATAGATATTTGAAAATTCGAATATAAAAAAGTTGTCTATAGCAATTTTGTTTGGAATTTAAATCTAAAGATGGTCTTGTATGACCATCAGAATAATGTTTTTTTTCTGAGTTATAATTATTCAAGGGTAGTTTACTGATAAACAGTTTTTAATATCGTTTTTCCTATCAACAAACAATATATTAGAGTTAAAAAGAATATACGATTGCGTCACACTTTTTTTACTTTCTTTCGATCCCTCGGAGAGAGAAGTCTTGTGATCATAAAAAAAATCCAAGTTGAAATTTTAATTAATGTCAACGACCTAAAAAAAAATTCACGATGTGATCTGTATGTCTATAACTATTTCTGTCTGTCTGTCTGTACCTCGAATTAAAGTTTAAAAATCTCTACCGATCGGCTATAACTTGATATATAGGATTTTCATAAGGTTCCCCCAGTGGTTTTTTGGGATTAGATATCTAGTTAGCCCTAAAATTAGGGGTAGTTTACTAAAGGGCAAAAAAGATATAACTATTTTCTTAAAATTGCTCTCTAACGATTTTGATTAAATTTCAAATCTAGATACTGTTTAACATTACAGACAAAGTGGCTATTTATCATATTCTTTGAAAATGACTTTGAGGGTACTTTATATAAGTGGAAGTTTCCTATTTTGATCATATCTTCACGACTATCTCAAATACTAAATAGCTTGACATTTTTAAGTTTGAAAATAAAAAAAACTTTTATATGAAACATTTTTCATAAGACCAATAGTTTCCAAACAAGTATATTCTTTAGTTTAAAAAAAGAATCGTGGGCTTTGAAGTGGTGAATTGAGGGCTGTGCTCTTTGATGGACAAAGATGTTCTTATTGTTTTTGTAAAAGTGTCTATTATTTCTTGTATGCTCTTTGGTGAAATATGAAGCTCTATTTTTCCATCACGTTTCTTCAACGATATATATTATTTCGTTTCAAAAATCTTACGAGTTTCAAGTAAATGTTGGCATTGTAAGATAAAGGAGAGAGAAAGTCTTTGTGGTGCACTGTACCATTTATTTTAAATATTTATTCTAAGCGAAACATGTACAAGTCACTCACCTGAACACCGAGACGGCCCTTTATGTCCACATACTGAACAAACATATATCACTCCAAAGACTTTTAATAAAAAACTATGTATATTTTTCTCATGAAATATGAAATATTTGAACATAGCGTGTGAGGGAAAAACCAAATTCAATGCATAAATGTATATATATATATATTTTATTTGACGCAGATCGTGAGTTGGTAGGACCACCCATCATGTGATCACTGAAGCTAAAAACTATCATTATTTTTGTTGAAAAGTGTGCGAATGTGTTCCCCACGTGTTGAGCTGATAGCGAGGCGTTAGGGATTCCACTTGGAGGAACAACCACACGGCTTGTAACGCGCCGGTAATGTCGCAAACTGACAACCTGTTGAGGGGTGTTGGTTCATGTCTGGATAATGTCTGGAGAAATATATTTATCGCACAACGTCTCACTATCAGTTTGGGTTGTACCTATTTGAAATAACTACGCTAATATATTAAGGACCAGTAAAATTAAATTTAAAGGAAGTGTACCCACATTTTCCGTGGAAACCAACTATGGGAAAATCTCTCTCAGAACACACGACCAGGATTCTAACCTCGATCTACACGTCATAGTCAGTACAGTATATTGCAAGAATGATGCCTTAGATCATGGTTATAAAACTGTGGTCCGTGGTGGTGTGCCATGTGGCTCGCACATGGAAACATAATCGTATTTGCTTTCACAAATAGTCTAGTTTGAGACTAAGTTTTCAAAATTAAGTATTCATTTATCTAACCTTAATTTATCTTTACTGTACTATCATGTAATGACTTCCCAGACATAAATTTTGAACAAAATCGTTATGTCACATTTATAAAATCAAAAAACACTAGCCCGCCTCGGTGACGTAGTTAGCTAACGTGCTATTTTTGTTTTGAGCTAGACTGCCGAGGACGGGGAGATCAAGGTTCGAATCCCACTTGGATGAACAGGGGTGGTTTTCCCTAAATGGTTTTCCACTCTCCCTCCAAGCAAATGCGGGTTCACTTCCTTTATATTCAACCTTCCTAATTCCTAACACATTAGCGTAATTAGCACTTAAGTGTACAATCCGAACGGGTATTAGAACGTGGTGCTAAGTATTATTAATAAATATTAACCTATTTTGAAAGTTTCAATCAAAGTCAAAACAACATCCTGAGGACAGACATAACCATTTTTGGGCTATCGGGCACATAATACGTTTAACTTTCATCATAATCTCAAGGTCATCATGACCTTGGTTCCAATACTTGTTATTTTATCAGAAAATAAAATAGTGAAATAAATAAGAGTAAAATATTCACAGGCTAACTTTGCTAAGTCGATTTGACTTTGTTGGACGAGCCGATATTCATAAAAAATATACTAAATTGTAAGTGTTATTTAATTTTATTTCATTAATAGTATAAATCAAATGTGACAGATCATATGACTCGAAAGTAAATTTAGAAACGTTTATATCTGTCAGATAAGGCTCTTTCTATGAAAATTGGACTGTAAAATGTGTAATATATGAAACGAAGTTATGAAAAATGCCATATTTACTGCTTGATAAAACACTTTCATTAGAAAATGTCCTGCTGTGACAAGTGACAGGCGGGTAGTATATTAAGGTGGGTGGTCCGTTAGTGCATCGAACGATGATCAAGTGTTGTGCTATTGGGGAAAGATTGAGAAACATCGCCTAAGGTGGCTTCACACTGAGACAACTAGTGGCAACCTAGTTGCTCGCAGCAAACAAACGTTGGGTGCAACCCTGATTCATACGCAGCACGCTGCCGACCCATTTACACCGAGTGCGACAGGTTGATTCAATTTTTGAGTCAGTTTACTTAGATATTTTGGTAAAGAAGAAAGCACGGTGGTGTATAGTGCACCCTCTAATTCCTCACAGCTGATCAGTACTTATTCTTTCTGTCTCTGTGGAAAGTTGTTTTCCAGATTTTCACTTTGTCTTTGACTTCCTTTGCCGAACAATCCAATTTAAAAGCCAGTTATTCCCATATCTTGACCTTTTTCCTATTGTGTTTATAGTTTGGGTCCCAAAATCCCCACAAAATATGTTTTTAACGGTATTCATCTACGAGTAATTTTATGTTTTCTGTATCCCAACTCATCGTTCCGCGTGCGACTACACAACTGAACCCATCTGTGGTTGGAAGGCCTGGGGCCTAGTGATGGGCAGAATCGGATGAATAGAATCGATCCTTTCGATTATTCTGAATAATCGATTCATTCGATTCTTTCAAAATCATTCGAATGAAAACAGTAGCTGACTTGACGCGAGCCTTTACCAGAAGTGCTAAGGAAAATCGACCTTATGATTATGAATGTTTCCGGGCTATCTCTATACAGGTCTTCATTTCTATTAGGTTCATTTTCAAGAATAGTCCCCATTGCTGCACAATAATCGACCGTTCGCTTTCGAATGATTCCAAGGATAATTTAATACAAAGTTTAGGTGTTTGTACAGTTTACAATCGAATATCAGCCCCCCCCCAAAATAAAATCTAATGAAAATTACAAAATGATTCGATTAATTTTCTACAATACTACGTAGATTGTTCTTTTTCATTTCCATTAAATTTTACCTTCCTGACTAACTAAACGCAAATAGCACGAACGGTTTTAGAGACAATTTTTTTAACGTTAACTTAAATTTATTAAATAAATAAGTATATACTTTTTATGTATGTAATAAAAAATTGCCCGGCCGTAATATTCAGATCGTATTATAATTGTATTCATTGAAATAATTTTACTCTTATAAAACAAAATATCACTATCCAGCAAACTTATGTCGTCGTTTATCGAGTAGTAGTTGTGTGTTTGATTCTAAGTGAAGCTTTCAGGAGGTATTATAATTGATTCAGATATTCAAATCCAAAGTATTTTATCACTTACCCGATATATAAATACGAATGTAAGCTTATATATTTATTTATGTTTAGGAAATATTAAAAGATCAATTATTTAGACTCTTTTAAACACAAAGGGAAACGTATGTTATTTATCTTATTATTAATCGTACGCAAAAATATTTATATTAATTGCAAGGTATTTTGTGACTAATGCGTTCACTGTATAGTATTTTGTTGTGGCTGTAATTTGGTCTTTGACACTGGCACAATAACTAAATACAGTAATAGAAAAGTTGTGTATAAGCTCCAAACGCAAAGGAATGCGTGTTGGGAGATCCGACAGCAGGGTGAAGAGAATGGTAGCACAAAACAAAATGAGCAACTAGTAAACTACTTTTAGTTAGAAGTAGCTAACATCCGATTATTACCGACTCTTTAGTACTTTTAAAAATCATTCGAATGATTCTTTCGATTCATTCGATTATGCCCATCACTACTGTAGCCTCGATCCACCACCGGATTGGCGCCGCATGCGATGGTGCTGCAACCTGCAGCATGCCGATCACACCGCACGCGGCGAAATTGTCTGTAGTCCTCAGTGTAAAGCCACCTTTGACCGATCGACCACTAAGGCGAGTGGGGAGAAGCGTTGTTTATTGGCCTCACATCCAGTCTGTATACAAATAAATGTTAGTTTTGTTATTTATATAACTATTCCATCTATAATTAAAATTAAAGGCTCCCGCTGACTTATTTCAAGGACAAACACAGCACCTGAACCTTAGATCACGCGGTTTTAGGCGTCAGTCTCGCAGTAATACAAAACAAATAATTACGGTGAGCTTGAGTTTAAAATCTCAGCTGGACAAACTAGAAGATTTTTCCTTCTTGCGATTTATCAATGATAGTTAGCCATTCTTTCTCGATTCTAATGTGTAGGTGCATTTATTATTCTCCTTAGTCCTAAAACATAGATTAAGGGCCAGTTTCATAGTCAGATTTAGTACGCCTTAAGTGCGGCGCTATACTAAATACAAGACGTCACCTACCTGAAATTGAATGGAATGGGCCAGTTTCATATGCGAAACTGGCCCATTCCATTCAATTTCAGGTAGGTGACGTCTTGTATTTAGTATAGCACCGCACTTGAGGCGTACTAAATATGACTATGAAACTGGCCCTTAGCCATTAAAAAAAATCCCTTGAGTTAAAATATATGGAATTTAATAATGACAAACTAAGCAACTAAAGCTAAGATCATTATTCCTTCACTTAGCTAAGAGTTTACCAGCTTCAGTGGCCAAAAGTTCTAAGGTACCATTCTAGTGTTGGACTGGCTTGCCGGTGAAGGAGAGATCCGGGTTCAAATCTCTGTCTGGTTTACAGAGGTTGGTTTTCCCTAAATTGTTTCCTAATCTGCTTCCATGAAAATGAGGGTATCTTGCCTCTAAAATGCTTCCTTCCTCATTCCTACACCAATAGAGTAATTATCATATAAGTGAGTGTATAACCTGAACAGGTAGTAAGACGCAGTGCTAAAACAAAAGGCTAAGGGTGGCAGTGAATAGGGGGGGAAAGGAGTATAGGTCATAATAAAAAGTTAAGTTCTCAGTGCTAGCCTGGGGTCAAATTATGACCCTAGACAATAAAAGTTATTAGATTTGCTTTATTGTATTAACACATCAATAACTAATTATTAATGTGATCTGCAACTGTCACTTTTAATAGATCTATCAATATCTATCATATAATATTAATAAATAAGTAAAATACTATCAATTTTTGCCACAAAATATTTTGTATTTTCTTAAAAATCCCTTTCTATAGAAATGGGATTGTATTTTCACGTATTTAAGAGACAAAATCTCGATTCATTTTTGTCACTCTTGTAATACTCTAGTAATATAATATTTATTGGCTTTATAGAAGTGAACCTCGGCCCTGGTCATGGTATATTTGATATAAGGAACGATCTTAGAGAGTATTTTTGTTTTTAGATAGTAGTGTTAAAAACTTATTTATCCTGTATTAAGAAACCAGGGGTATGAACTATTCAGAGTTATAATTTCAAACACCAATAACCCCCTATAGTACTAAGCACGTGATAAAATAATAACGAAAATATATGTAACGCCATTTTTTTATAAGATTAAAGCATTATTTTAATAACCTAATATGAATAAAACATTCATAGTTGTTTCAAATTCAGAATTATAAAAAGAATCCAAGATAAAAGGTACTCACTAAATAAACACACTTTAATGTAAGATAACATTTTGTTCTTTTGTTTGTTTTTCTGGTGTGGTGTGTTTTAAAATGAGTTCTCTTTTTGTTTATGAATCAAATTAACTTACAAATAGTTTACATTTAAATAACTGGCCATGATATCAACCACATTTCCATTTATATAGCAATATTAATTTAGTTAATTAGATGAGTATTGCACATAAAAATATACTACAGTCATGATTTTAAAATGCGTTGTGAATAAAATTTAAAGTTATTGTGGTCGTTAACGCTAGTATTAAAAATTAGTTACGTTGTAATGCCTCGCGTTTGCTCCGTTATATTTCATTATATTCACCATTTTGTATCAATTTTATATAAGAATTAAGACATTTGAGTGAATTTTAATTATAAAAATATACCCTTGTGGTGTTAAGATTCCACATTTTGTTACGTTTAGTAAAATTACTGTAGGTTAAAACTCCATTTCTAGCCGATAGTGAAGAAAAAGAAATAATATACGACTAGGCTCTCCAAAGATTAAATTGACCTTTTCAAAAGATATTATTGATTTAATTATAAAACAATTCATGTTATTTAAATTTTATTTGTACAATTTAACAGGTGACGTCCCTCTTTATTAATAAAACAATTGTAATTTGGAGGACTGAAATCAATATGGCATAAATCTATGTAGTTTTCAAAATAATAAATAATAGTTACATTAATAAAGGGTATGGTAGGCCTTCAAATTGTCAATATATTGTTTTATTTGACAAATCAGTGGCAATGGCATAAGAATAAAAATATCCTTGACTAGATTCTCACCTCAAGACTTAGATTTAACTTAATATTTTATACCGGCAGTTTAGCTCCTAAAGTTAAAATAAATTCATTTTTTCTTTATTTTTATTTGACAAATAATATGTGCCTGGAATGGAGCTATCGTGCTATCGTGCATAGCGCTCGTCCTTAAATTAAGTAAAAATTTTTTTTCATGATTTTGGAATCCCTTTCCCACCACGAAAGGCATCAAATTGATTTTGTAACTTAGATTATTTTAATGGTTTAGCTATATCTAGACTTAAATAACTGTAATAAAGTGAGTGATATGCAATTTTAGAATACTTTGAATGCAGCCAGTAATTTCATATTTTACCAAGATTTGACTCTTGATCTCCCCGTAATCAACAATCTTGTTAACTGTGATCATGCGGCCACTGAAACGGGTCGGTACGTAGCCATTCGGTACGTAAATTAAATATAAGTTAGTGAATTTTTATTATTAATAGGCCTAAATATTTATTTTCTGACAGAATAAAAGATTTAGTCTCACCATTAACATTGATCAAATAATCTTACGTATGATGGATTCTTGACCCCTTTCCCTAATCAAACGTAAGAAAAATACTGAACACCCCATTTTTTTTCCAAAAACCCTGACGTAATTTAAGAACGGCCCCTAATGAGGATTCACACGTTTGACGAAGAAAAAGAACAGAACAGAAGCGCTGTCACGTGACTATCTCTTAATCAATCAAAGGAGATCAGCGTGTTCTGCGTTGTCTGTTCGGTGCGACATGAAATTGTTTTAAATTTCTCGGTTCTGCGCGACATATTCTTGAAAGACACAATCATAATTCTAAAACCAACCAACTAATTATTCAGTGCACATGTACCTTAGCCGACTTATTGTATCATTGCGCATGCGCCTAAAAGGTGAGATACAGGTAGACAGCATAATTTACTGTTGAGAAAATTGGTGGAGTGCGTTCGTCATTCTCGTTCAGGGTGGATTTGTGTTACTACACAACCCAATCGTTTTAAAACATACCTCGTGACATTAATCTTCAAGATCTGTTTATCAATTAATATAAATTTAGATCCTATTTTTAATAGTCAACTATCTTAAGTTTGCATCGCAAAACATCATAAATCTATAGGCTGGTTTTGATATGATGAAAAATATCTGGTAGTTACTAAAGCTACTAAAACAATTTTAATATATTCATACATCAAGATGATATCAATACCTAAAAAAACAACACAAATAATATAGTAAAAAATTATCAATGTTGGCCGTCAAGAAATAGTTTGAAATTTATAAACCGTTCCTCCAACCAAAATCAGGGTACTTAATTTTTGCTAATGGATGAAATGCTGCCCCGATCAAGTAGATTATATTTCCTGTTTTGGAAGAACGTATGAATCAAGCTTTAGCGTAAGCTGCGTTTAACATAAAGCTAGAAAACAAGCTCACTGAAGTGTAATTTAACCTGTGAGATAGCGCCTTAGTGTAATAAATAAAGGTAAGGCCATTACTTCACAGGTGAACTCAGTATACCCGTGTAAAAGGTTTTTTTATCAAAGTCCGTATATAAGTTCAAAATTTAAAACCGGTACACAATTACAAAGAGTAAACTTATTGCATTAGCAGATATTTTTTATGAAACAGTAAAAAGAACTCACAAAAGGACACTTTAAAGGAGTACTATAAAATGAGATGAGAATAATATCATGTAAAATAAAAAAGAATTATATTAAAAAAATTAGCACGGAAAAGCGAACGCGCTTAAGTTGAAAGCTTTAGCATTCTGTGGATGTAGGAAAAAAATAAATAAACCAGAGGATATATAACGACTCAACATTTGCATTTTTAATTCGTGTGCTACTACTCATTCGTGAGGTAGAACTATGAAAGGAGGGGAAGAGGGGGGAGGAGGAGCGGCTGTCGAGGCCCATGTGGTTGTCATGGGGACTCCGTGGGTGAAGGTATGTGGGGAGGTGTAAAGGGGTGGTGGTGCAGATGGATGAGGTTTAAAGAGGAACGCTATAGCCAAGGGATATTTAGAGGGTCTCTTCAAAAACTCGAAGCTACGTTAATTGGAAATATCAGACCTTCAACGGTGACTACTTGACATTTTAACGAAGAACATCCGACATTTGCTAAAAAAAAAATAATTCAAGGACAAAGTTTGCATCTTTGGATTTCAACCACTTTTTGTTTTAGAGGGAAAACATCTAATTTGGCGATGTTTGGTCAACTTGTTTCTAAGCACAGAGTAAGGTGAATTTAAAATATAGAAACGGGTCAAAATGTGTAGATTTAAACTAAAGAATAGTAGAAGAAAATGGAAAGCTTTGTAGAAGAAATGAGAAGGTTTTCTGTTCAATAGTTTATATTTTAATACGATCATCACTATCCATGTTTTTAGGTATCATTTTAAAGAACAGATTTTATTTTTATTTAAACTAGGACAGTGTAGTCAAGTGTCATCAATTGCTGAAATATATTTGATTAAATGCAACCAATGATTTAGACACACATAATATTAAAATATATATATCATCCATTGATGACTAATTACTCCTAATAATGATACACCACAGAAAATCATTCATAGCATTATTTTATGAGGTGAAAGATACAAAATCTATATTATTCTAAAAGATTACTCATGTGGGAAATTTATATATTTCTAAGAGTGTTTATATACTCAACGGTACACACAAGAATGATTATGTGGACCAAAAATGTGATAGGTGGCTTTAAATTGGATACCCTAAGGGAATTTGAGGCAAAGCCAAACACTACCACGAGCAAACTAGGCTCTCAGACCTTCTAATCTCTGACATAGCTTAAGAAGAATTTTTGAAATATAATTATATCTAATCTTAATTCACAAAGTACATTTTTATTAACAGAAAAAAAGGGCTACAATGAATTTATACTAATCATGAACACACTGCTTACTGTGAAAGGTATCAATCTTACTTTAATGGAGTACTTAAGGTGTCAATCTTATAAAATATACCATGGAAGAACGATGCAAATTAAGCTTGCTAGTTTTCAGGGTAAACGAAAGATACAATATAGTAAACTCAATCAAATTAGATTAAACATATAAAGAGTATAAATTTGATGTTTTTTAAGCTTTACTTGAAGATTATAAAACTGTTACAGTAATACAGTAATACAGTATCACTAATTTGATAGTTTTTGAAATTAAAATGAAATAATTATAAATATATATAATTTTATTGTTCTACGAATATTTGATTTAAGCTTCTCAATTGTTGTATTAATTTTAATAAATTAACTATCCTCTTAACTATTACAACAAATACATCACAGCTTATTTTTATATTGTTAAAAGAGTATTGTTTTTCCCATGAGTAGTTTATTATTATTATTATTATTATTATTATTTATTATTATTAGCACCGCGTATTACTACCCGTTCGGGTTATACGCACTTACGCAAATGTGTAATGGTAAGGTGATTGCGATATGAACTGTAGGACCTACAGTTTAACGTGGAATCCGAACCACGGTGGAGGCCTGGCATTCCTCACATTCACAAGTTGTGATTAATACACATCTTGTCAGAGGTGAAGGAAGGGTTTGGCAATCAGATAAATCTGTGCCGGGACCAAGGATTGAACCCCGGACCCTTAGCACAGAAGTCTGACACCTTACCCCTAGACCACCAGGTCACCTATGAGTCGTTAAAAGTCAATCTTATCAAAATACATGTTCTAAAAACCATAATATTGTTTTAATTTTACATGAATTAATGTATTGCTAGAGTTTCGCTGAACTTAATCAATTTGAGACATTGCGTACTTAGGACATTGATTTGTATTTTTACAATAACTTTTAAAAAATATGGCAATTGACAACCTGTTTTTATCACCATGTCTTACTGCCCGTTCGGGTTATACGCTTAAATACTAAGGACGCCACTGGCTTTCGGGATTATGGAGACTATATTTAGTTGAAGTGTACCAACATTTGCAACATTTTGGAAAAACCAACCTCATTATTCCCGACCGAGATTCTAACCTGATATCCCCATCATCGGCAGTCAAGTCCA
Source organism: Timema genevievae (assembly GCA_902155825.1). Lineage (NCBI taxonomy): Eukaryota > Metazoa > Arthropoda > Insecta > Phasmatodea > Timematidae > Timema > Timema genevievae. The sequence goes on from CABFWO010001403.1 coordinate 173,670, forward strand.
CTGCGTGAGTAGCGCCTTAGATCATGCCGCCACTGAAGCGAGTCAATTGGCAACTAAGACCACATTCAGAATTAATTCACACTTACTCCTATCTTGCCTACATTCACTCAACATGCAGACTGAAATCCATTCCAACCCTGCTTCGAACAATAATATTTCAAAGGTTTTAAGAGCCCATAGATCTAGATTAAACGCAATGCTCTTTGCACCTTAACTTGATGTATCCAACGTTGGATGTAATGTGAAATGATTACAAGGAAATATAGGTTTATTGTGTACTGTGGTAAGAGTGAATAGCTGAGCTGCCATGGAAAATAAACAAGATTTTCAACAAACTTACATTGCCATGAAAAGTAAACAAGGACTCAAAAAAATGGGACATCTTGGGAGTAGACATTTGATATTAATTGTTTAATATTGGGCTCTACATACATGTCTAATATATATTAATAAAATAGTGCTTATGTGCCAATGTGTTTATTTACTATAAACTTTCTAGTTTACAACAATTAAAAGGCAAAACTTCATTTGAAGAAGAAATTGTATAAATTTTAGTCAAGTGGGAAATATGTGACAAGCTAATTAATCAATAGCCCAAGGAAGGCAAGTATTAAAATAGTTGGGACGCAACAAACATTGGGTCTTGTTTTAATTATATCTTTTTAGGTAATGTTCACGATTTTCTGTTTGGAATTTTACTCTGTAGTCTACAGCTCAGAATTATAACCAATGCCATACTTTTTATTTATTTTTTACTTTATTAAGCACCGCATCTTACTAACTGTTTGGGTATACGCTAATGCCATATTAAAATAAAATCAAGCCACGTGAGGTAATATCTATTTCCAGTGTCACATCATTCACATTCTTAAAATTCCTAAGCATTTATCAATCTCTAATTCATTGACTAAACTAGACCAATCAACTGTTTCAGTGGCCGCATGATCTAAGGTGCTATTCTCGCAGTGGACTAGACTGCCAATGACTTATAGATCTAGTTTCGAATCTCGGTCGTGTGTTTTGAAGTGTTTTTTTTTCGAAATGGTTTTTAATTTCCCTCCACACAAATACAAATACAATTCATCTAAATATAACCTTCCTAATCCATAGAAACATTAGAGTAATTAGTAAATAAGTGTATAGCCCAAACGGGTAGTAAGACAGGGTGCTAAAAAAAACTAGACCAATACATGCACTCTTGAGGTTTTCCACGACAGAGAGAGAAAATTAATTAATATTTGGTTTTGAGGTGAAAAGGTAATATATTACCAAGTAAAATTACTTGCGGATAACCGTACTTGTAATAATGTATTCTCTTTAGGTTGAGATAATTTAACAAGAAAGAAGAAAAACTTAATGAAGCATTCTCTTTGGGTTGAAATAATTTTTCAAGGAAAAAAGAACAAAGGGATGAAGCGTTTTCTTTTGGTTGAAATAATTTTCCAAGAAAGAAGAACAAAACTAATGTAATTTTAAAGACAAAACGGGCTATTTGGTATTTCCGTATTTGTTCAGTTTATATATAATCAAAGTAAGAAGGGCATGACCCGCTTTGGTCGTCCATGATCCAGGGCGCTACTCTCACGATGGACTAGATTGCTGAGGGCGGGGAGATCGTGGTTTGATACCAGTAGGGTGTACTGAGGGAGGTTTTCCTTAAATGGTTTCCCATATCTCTCTTCATGCAAATGTGGATACACCTTCTCTAAATTCAACCTTTCTCATCACTAGCACATTTCCTTAAGTATTGGTAATCTTACATAAGCGTATAGCCTAAATGGGTAGTAAGACAGGGTGCTATAAATAAAGAAAAAAGAAAAGTATTTATCCAAATACTTAAATAATGTTTACTTTCACCTCTAAGTTTTTCAGATCGACTCCCGGTATGGTGTTAATCTCATTTTGTGTGTTTTACATCAGTCCACGCCCCATGCCATGAAAGTGTTAAGTATGAACACACAGGATAATTCTGGCTACTCATGCATACACCCCAACTTGTTTCGTTCCACGGAGTGGTAGATACTTGTGTTACCAGGATCATCCAGGGCACGTGATCTTGGTAGACACGAGGGGCTTAAAGTCCACCTTAATCAACAGGACTCATAATTCCTGGTGGGTATAACCCCTGTTTTTTTATATGTTAGGTTGTGCTTATGATCCTGTATATTGCAACAAAGTATACTATAATATATATGTACAATGGTCTATAGCAAAGTATTGATTAAAATTTACTTAAATCAATTTCAATTTATTCATAGAAATTGGTATAACTGCTTTGCTTTATTATTATAAGGTATTAAAAAAATACTTCACTGGGAAAACAGCGTTTATCAAACTGTATAGTTTGAAATATAAAATTAACGTAATCTAAGTGGTTCCTGTACTATTAAATCCAATTTTACTTGTATTTAGTTCATGATTTATTACTGTCACGAATATTAGGGTGGACCTACTTATCAATACAAGAAAATAATATAATATTTCTTCTTATTTTCAATCATAATATGCACAATCGTAGTTGTTGAATTGAAAATAAAGAACCGTTTGTTATTAACAAATAAATTTGTCTGACACAAGTTATTTCAAACATGAACAGAATATATTTTCTGCCTGCTATGTATACGGGCCTTTAATTGGCTAGAGCCTTTTCAAGCATTCTCATTGGCTGATACGTCTCAAGTTCAAGGGTTTTAATCATTGGTGGAATTTCATCATTTTCATTAGGGGGGCAAATATTTAACCAGGGAAGGACTAGTACAGGGGGTATTCCATACCAGTAAAACCAAGACAGTGGAAATACCTGTCAATGGAAAAGGATTAATTCTAAATATTCTTTTGGAGAGGAACGGATTAAAATCTGTTACCAACTTCAAATACCTTGGAAGCATCATCTCAAAGGACAATACTCAATAGGAAACAAAAAGCATCACACTTTTTCAGTCAAGTGATAAGCCCTACTGTGGTATAGTTAAAATCCATGAAAACATAATATTCACATACATCCACAGAAAATATCATTACATACAGATGAACATTTCGCTTTATATACAGAGGGTTCGGAATCTCATAGCCCAAATTACACATATAGCTTGTTTGAACCAAAAGTAATATGAAATCACCATACACTTACAACCGGAAGCCTATGCTACCACTAAATTGTGTTAAAAGTTTCGGCATAGTTGCGCGCGCCTAACTCCTATGCAACCTGTTGTACACGCATGCTTAAACAGCTTTGCTATCCCGGCGCTGTATGCCGAAACTTTGGACACAATTTAATGCCACTAGCACATGTTTACGGATGTAAATGTAGAGAGATGTTGTATTACTTTTGGTTCAAACAAGCTATATGTGCAGTTTGGGCTATGATTTTCCAAACAACTTCCTTGTATATAAATTTAAATTTCATAATTGCAAGACATTAACAGAGGGTAGTTGCCATTGGCTGTCGGATATGAGAAGCAGCCTTGGAACCCATTTCCAGATATTCCTATTGAGACTGGTCGCAACGTAAAATACAATATTTGTTGTTTTAAATCAAATACATAATATTAAAAATTATAACTAAAATTGATTTTATTACTTTATTAAAATAACATAATTTCATACATTATTTAAAACAAATCCTTACATGAGACATTTGTTAAAGTCAAAAGTGAATAATGCTTGACTTGTTTTTAGTTTTGTTTTGGTGTCCTCTATAAATTGGGGAGGTACTGGCCCCCCATACCTCTAAAATTACGCCTTTGATTTTAATATAAGGAGAAAGTAAGTATCGATTTTCTCGAAATTCGCTTTAACGATTTTAATTATATTTTGTATATAGGCACTATTCTACCCCAAAAACAAAATGAAAACTACTAATTTCCCATAAAAAATATTTTAGGTTACTTTACATAAAATAAAATTTATAATTTAGATCATATATCCCCTTCTATATGAGATACAAAATAACAAATCAGTGTAAAGTTGTTGTACTATTCAATATAAAAATAATTTATTTGAAATATATTTTTATAAAATCAATCGTTTCTGAAATATAAGCAATTATATATAATTGAACATGAACAGAGTCAGTAATGAGTGTGTGTTGAAGGAGTGCGGTTTGAAAGAGAATCCAATAGGAAATTGTGAAAGAAGCGTCTTACTTTGCCTTGAGCTTGTTGAGAGGATGAGTATGGAACGAATGAAGCCAAAGATGAAAGATAAAAAATATGTGCAATGTACTGTATTATTATTAAAATAAATATTTAATTAACCATTAAAAAAAAATATATATATATATAAAGACTAAAGCCCTGACTGACTCACTCATCACCGTATTTCACTAAATCCTGGACCTAGAATCTTAAAATTTTACAGAAAGGTCCCTTTAAGTTTGTATACATCCGATTAGAAGGGATTTTGTGAAATTCAACCCCTAAAGGGTCGAAAAAGGGGGTTGGAAAGATAGGATTTTTTCGAAACCACCTAGGCTAGAAACATGAAATTTGGCATGAGGGCTCTATATTAAAATCGAAGAAAGATGTATTCGACTAATTTTCTATATTAGCGTCCTAAGGGGTGAAAATTGGGGTAACACCTTTTTTTACAAGCATGCATATCTCTGAAACCATTTAAGATAGAAACTTGAGACTAGGGAAAAATATTCTTCTTAAAAAACAAAGAAATAAATTTTAACGTTATTTGCCACCCTACCACTTATTTCCCTATATTTTTCCCAATCTTTGTAAATAGTTTCAAGTTTATTTTCGTTTGAAACACGCTGTGTCGCCGGCGTGACAAATAATACTATTTACATCCATTTAAATAAATTAAAAGGACGGAATATAGAACGTCTAACACTGTTTTAAATAATTTAAACAATTAATTTTGACCAAAGGAAGAACACTTACCTTTTATTAAACATATTAATTTCCTTCTAAGAGGTCTGTTGACTCTTCTCTTCTATTTATTTTGAATGTCGGCCATGATTTATTTCAACGCATGCGCAGATATGATGAACAAGTGAGTGGCAAGTCTCGTGTTTGTAAAAGTAGTAAAAAAAAAATGGGAAAAAGAAGACGAGATGAAAATACCTCTAAAATAGCGCGCATTTCAATTTTGACAGATTAAAATAAACATTTAATTCTCTTAAGAAACACTGACATATATTTAAATCTTGATATTAAA
>CABFWO010001404.1:0-38707 GCA_902155825.1 Timema genevievae
CGGGTTACTTCGATATAAATTATCGTTTGAGCGTAATAATGTATCTAATATCTCGGCTGATCGGTTGTAAGATGGGCTATTAATATTTGTAGAGCATCTCTAAATAAAGCAAAGGTACGAGATTTAATTACGTGGGACCATACGTTTGCCAGCAAAGTAAGTGTTATAATTAAAAGTAATAAAAGTTAGAATTAAGCGAGAAAGTATCGATCACTGTCAGGTTCCACAGCTTAAAATACAATGGTAGGTGTTGTTTTCTGGAACTACCCGTCTAGTCTGTCTATGTTTATACTCCCTTTGGCCCTTCACCTACAACCAACATTTTTCACGTAAATAAGAAAGAAGGGAAAGAAAACTACGAAACTTCTTATCTCAAGGTAAATAGGAAAGCTCGCTGCTGGTTCTCAAATGTCTTAACATTTTATGTTGTGAGCCGATAAATAAATTACTGTATTCCTTAGAGGAAGGCTAAATCTAGGGCCTTTTTTTTTTATCAAGCATAGTTTCATAGCTCCGCAAATATGATCAAAAAGTCGTTGAAAATGATCTATTTTTACATTTCACAATTTTTTTTCCCCCCATCAATCAAACTCAAAATATAGGGTTGTTAAGAAAAAAGAGGACTGTTGGCAACTTTTAACTTCATTTTGGCATGAACCCTATTTTTTTTAAATAATGCATCGCTGATTAAATATTACGTTAGAGCTGAACGTCTGCATGTAAATTTCTCAACTACCGAGACGAGGCGGCCCCCTTAGAATAAAATAACATTACATAAAGTATGTATATACGTTCAACTATCTTGATTTAAAATCTATGATATGTTATTAAACATAACCTTATGACATAAGGCAGTAAAACATAAATAGCTTCTACACATTAATGGACTATTTCCTGTTTTGCAAGCTCTAGTATAAAAAAGGTACGAACCCAATAATTATTCAAAGGTACGTTGAAAGATGCAAAAAATATAATTACACATAAGTTGAATCTATTGTTCTATACTACAAACACTTTTATGCATCACATTCACAATTAAATTATTATTTTTTTTAATCAAAGAGTACTTCTATTATGTTCATCGTTGAAGCTGGAATTAAATACCAGAATCTAGGTAATTAAATAACTTTTTTTTAAGATGAAATTATTCATAAAGCAGCTTAGATTTATAAATAATTCATGCAAGAGAAAATACTGACAGGAAATGCATCTATATTAGAATGTTGTTTAATACAAACACAAACGTTTACGATATTAAACTGGTATCTAATAGCCACCACATTCACACACATGTATTTGTTTGTTTGTAACGAAATAGTCAATACCTTTGCCCTAAAGCAGTGTTTTTCAACCAGTATGCAATAAGGGTCAGCAGGTGTAAAACAGGAGAGTGGGAAAAGATCAAAAATAAACGAGAAAAAAAAAAGAGATAAAAGTAAATAAATTTTTAATCCATGATCAACTTTATTTTTAAGAATAACACAATTATTAGAATTCTAGCTATTGTACTTTCAAACACAATCATAATACTAGTTTTTTAAATGATAAATTCTCTCCTTAAAAACCGATGGTGTGCCTTGAAAAGTTTAGCGCCTTGTTCAGGGTTGAAATTACTGTCCTAAAGCCTGGCATACACGACATAATTTATTGTAATGAATTCTGTCCAAGATCGTGCACAAGATCTTGGTCAGATCGGTTGCATTCAAACTTTAACCAGTTTGTTAACATGGCATTTGTTAACATTATATTTTAACAATACGATGACCCGGTTCAGTGTCCGCATGGTCTAACGCACTACTCTCGTGTTAGACTGAACTGCCGATAATGGGGAGATCGAGGTTCGAATCTCAGTCGGGTGTACTACTAATGGTGGTTTTTTCCATTATCACACGCACCAATGGTAAAGCAGTCAAGAGCGTTAGAATTGCATAAAATGGGTGTCCAACTGTTCACTTTTATTAACAAAATATAACAAATAATATCATGGATATATATATGTGTATATATATATATAAACCACCCTTAGTAGTACACCTGACTGAGATTCAAACCTCGATCTCCCCATTATCGGCAGTTTAGTCTAACATATATATATATTTATTAACTTGATTAGAAATATTTTTCTTTCGTTTGAGGGTTTATATATTTGCGATGTTAATTTTGAAGGATTTTTTTTAAAAATTTACTAACAATGTGTTAAATTTTGAATAACATTTCTTTATTAATTTGTTCAAGTTCTCTGTGCTTTGTTACCTGTCCGGGTTATCCACATTTGCGTAGATAGAAAGAGTGGAAACAACCCTCAGTGCACATGACCAATATTTGAACCCCAATTTCCTCGTCATCAGAAGTCCTGTCTATTGCGAGAGCCTAAGACCACGTGGACATCGAAACCGGTCCTACAACACCCTTAAAAAATGCTATTGCCGGCAGTGATTTTGAACAAAAAACACACACACAAAACTACATGTTTGATATTAGATCTAACCGTATAGGTGAGCACGTGGAAAAAATGTCAGGCTCATCTAGTCTGGTTTTTCTGTAGTGGAAAGGTTGGGGTTCGAATTCCGACCGAATATACTAAAATTTATTTTTTCTAAATGGTTTTTGTTCCTCCTCGCAAATGAGGGTACGTTTCCTTTAAATTTTAGCTTACGCATCTCTATCCTATGCACGTAATTGAAATGTATACATCGAACAGGGTTTAAAACGCAGTGGGGGAAAAAGTACAGTAGCCCCATGACTTCTTTGGTGCTGACTGACAGTTGACGGCTTTGAAAAGTTACCAGACCAAATTATGTATCCCTACGCCAAACCATATGATCTGCAAAAACATGTGTTTATCAGCTGTCACTTCTGACAGTCAAAATTTAGGTATATACCTAAATGTTGACTGTCAGAAGTCAGCTGTCAGTCATCACCAAAGAAGTCATGGGGCTACTGTATTTGTGTAAATATGCAGGTAGCCTAGACGGTTACATAGTTATGTAGTTTATTATAGTTTAGAAACAATTTTCAAAAATCATTATGGTAATAAACTACCCTTATATGAATTTTCCTCCGAAAATTTAAGCAAGCCTGTGTCTCCACTCCCCTGATACATATTTCCATCCAACACCTTAGCTCAGTTGGTAGTGTGTCTGCATACTGAGGTTTCTAAGCTCGATTCCCGGCAAGGCAGAAAAATGTATTACTGATCAAATGTGGGTTTCTCCTTTAATAGTGATGAATTAATGGCCGGGGGCTGAACGTTGTGTCTGTTCTAGATATAAGTTAGATTAAAATAATGGGCTGATATAGTCAGTCGGTTTAGAAAGTCTACGTTAAATACTTCAAATAAATAATAATACTTATTCTGAATCACATTGTTAGAGACATTTTAGAAAGATTTTTTTCTAACCCAACATCAGCAACCTATCAATTTTGAGACAGAATTAAAATCACTATTTCACTTCGAGGTATAATATCTAGATATCAAGTTTGTACGAAGATCATCAAATAGTTTTGGCTGTAGCCCGGAAACAGTCAGAACTGTAGAAAAAAAAATTAATTTGGGAGACACACACAAGATTCATCCTAGTTCATTTAGTATCGAGGTCGAAAATGTCCACTATTGCGATAATTTCTCTTTATGGGGTATTAAAAAATTTCGGGTCATATATTTGCTTGGAGTGAGCGAAGGGGACTATTTATGTTTAAGCACATCCTCAGTATACCCGATCGGTATTCGAACCCCGAACTTCCCCATCACAAGCAAACCAGATTGAATTAGCTTGACATTTAAACAAATTTGTTCGCCGGCGCAGATAAAAAAATAACTTGATGTTCACACATTTAAAAAAGATTCCATGGCGTCATCCCACAATAAAACTATACCGACTGAGCGGCCGCCGTCTGTTGGTGAAGATAGTGGCCAATTATGTGGATAGAGAGCGTCATGTGGTCAGAACAACAAATCTTTCGGCAATTAATCTCAGTTTTCAAGGCCGGAGCCACTACTTTTTTTCATTCAAACAGCTCCTCATTTGTCCTCGCGAGGCTTAATTGACCCCGTTCCAGACCCACTGCTTCACAGAAAAATCTGGAAGCACCAGGGATCGAGCCTAGGACCTCTTGAAGATGTATACAAAGTGTTATCATTGACAGCAAAGTGTGGGTGCAGGGGCGAGTGGGTGGGTGAGCCGTGAATTGGCAGACTCCAGATGAATGGCCGCAGCCCGCGAAGGGTCAAGGATCGAGAGAAAAGTCCCCAGCTACAGTCTGAAGACTATTTTTAGCTCGGGAGAGAACCAGCGCTAGACACAGACAGAAACAAAAATAATAAGAGATTCAACGTTGGGCTCAAAAGGGTGAACACACTGACTAAAGAGTGGGTGGGCCGTGACGTCTAGAACAGCGTTTTTCAAATTGTGCTCTCCGAGGGGGCTCCGCCATTATTATCTCAGGTTCCGTGAGGCAATTTTAGAATATTATCTATTGGTTTATTACACCATAAAATATCATCATTAATTAGCATTGTTAATTTTGTTTCATACAGACATACCTAATCATGCCGTTCCCTTACGGGGTAGGCAAGAAACTGTGTGTATACTGTGTGTAAACAGCTCCGTACTTAATCCATCCTCGTTAACTTTCTCCACACTTCACTATCCTTGCATACACAAGTAATAGATGCTATTTTATTCTTAAAACTCTTAGTGCTTCTCTTTTTTACACATTCATCTACTACATTTATTCTCATCTTACATGGTCTACACCTTCTTTTGCCCCACACAATCTACTTTCATATATTTGCTTCGTCACTCGATCCACACTCTTCCTCTCAACATTCCCAAACCAATGTAAGACGCTNAGTCCATTAGAGTTTTTCCACATACATTTCTTAGATATTTCATTCCAACCGCATTCACCTTGCTCTTGTGTTTCTCCTGATAAACCTCAGCTTCACATCCATAAAAAAATGTTGGCGTTAAAACACTTTTATATACTGCCATATTTACCTCTTTCGATACTTCTTCATTCTTTGCAATAGTCCACATACAGCCTACTACTCTACTAGATGCATTCACCCATCTGCCGATTTCACCATCCAGCCTTCCATTTTTACAGAACATTCGGCAACTTTTTTTTTTCAAATCTGGATAAAGTACATTTGCCAAAGGCGCAGCCAAGATCTTGTAATGTTTTCTGTTTGTTTTATAGTTGTAGAATTTAGCTCTTCTTATCGAATGTTCATAGAATTAGTGTGAACATTTTTAAAAGGGCTCCAGAATTAACTTTTTTCTAGTGCAAGGGCTCCTTCACTCTTGAAGACCGTCGTGCGATTTGATTCCATCCTCAGGGGGTATTTAAAATAAATTAGTGGTTCTGGTTCGAATATTCAACTCAGCTGGTAATTCGCCTACCCAATGGTCTAAGAGTACCATGTTCATTTCCCGAGAAAGGCTTTAAGTTGGAAAGATAGGGATTGCGCTTTAAGGCCAGAGTTTTTGCAGTTTTATAGCATACACATATTTTGACGAAAACGAATCAAATATCAGATATATATATATATAAATCAATTTTGCTGAGGTATTTAACGTGCAGTGGCGTAACTAGGGTTGGTGTCACCCAGTGAGGTAGCTCATGGTGTCACCCAGTGAGGTAGCTCATGGTGTCACCTCTATGGACCACCTCCAGTACCAGACACTACAAAATGTTTAGTTATGTTTTTCGTAATAATGTTACTCATAAATCGTAATTCCCGTATATCACTGAAAGTAATGGCAATAATATTGAAATAAACAACTTGTAAAATTAAAATTAAACTACAATAGCACAGGCATAACCAAAATATATTTAATTTCACATAGTTTCATGTGGTTAGATTGAAAATTTAGTAGTAAAATAAACTAATTCGAAGTAAAAACGTTTAAGAACTACATCTAAATTATGTTCATTTTAACTCTTTAATCTTTATCGTTACATGATACACATTAATGGATTAGGTTTGCATAATCAATAACGGCCCTAATGATTTAGAAGCCGTGGACAAATACATATTGCATTAAACACAGAATATTATAGCTAAAACACCAGAAAATTTGACAATATCAGCGATTGTAAAAACACCAACAGCAACGAAAACAACAGCGCATGTGGACGAAATTCGAAGCATTATTGTAATTGGGTAAAAAAAAGACCAATTCCTACCGAAGCGCATACGTATTAGAAGGTTCAATTTGTAAATTGACATAAGTATATTGATAAAGACATGTAAGCTGTGCTTACGAAAAATGTTTTTGTGGTTATAGCTACAAATATATTTTTAATAATAAATTTTCGCCGATACACTAGACAAAATTGGTATAGACAGTCACCTTGGTTCCACCCCCTGTAATGGTGTCACCCGGAGCGGTAAGCACCCCTCACTCCCATACTGACACCACTGTTAACGTGCACTTTCTGAACCGACTGGTTATATCAGCACACGGCTTACAAGCTAAGTCAGAACAGACAACATCAAACCCCCAGCCGTCAATTTCATCACTGTGGAAGGAGAAACCCACAACTCACCTATTGTATGATAAAATGTATAGACATAGAATTTAACTTTATTCACATGCTGATATCAATAGTTCTTTAATTTCTGTCAAGAGTGTCCTGGAATTGAATGACAGCTTTTTATATTAATTTAAAAAGGTTCTCACCCGCCTCGGTGGCGTAGTTAGCTATCGCGCTAGTTTCGTGTTGAGCTAGACTGCCGAGGACGGGGAGATCGAGGTTCAAAATCTTCCTCGGGCGAACGGATTTTTCTTCTAAATGGTTTTCCACTCTCCCTCCACGCAAATGCGGGCTCACTTCATCTATATTCAACCTTCCCAATTCCGAACGTATTATCGTAATTAATACTTAATCTATAATCCGAACGGGTAGTGAGACGTGGTGCTAAGTATTATTATTATCATTATTAGGCTCTCATCTAATGCCACTATGATCATGGCATATATTCAACAACTGTTGATATTGCCATGCGGACAAAATTAAACTCTTATGCTTATACTGGGGCAATATTTGATTTTAGCCACACAAAAAAATACTTACCATAAAAACTGAAAAAAAACTTTTTCTCCCACTCCCTAAGTCTCCAACTTAATTTACTCACCCTTCAAGTCGTATTGTACGCGTTGGTTAGATGGAAAAAATTCTGGTTTGAGGTCTCGCAATTGTTTGTGTCCTATAAGTAAGGTAAGATAAGCAACTAATGTTGTTATTATTATTATTATTACTATCACCACGTCTTACTACCCGTTCGGGTTATACGCACTTAAGCCAATGTGTAATAGTAGGGTGATTGTGAGATGAAATGGAGGACCTACAGTTTAACGTGGAATCCGAACCACGGTGGAGGCCTGGCATTACCACACATTCACAAGCTAAGCTATAATCGGATTCAGCCCAAATTCATCTCTGGTCAGATAAAGCATTTACCATGCACTGTATTTTCTGGTATGTGTTGGAGCAAGTTGTTGCTTTAATTGATCTGTCTCAATCTCACTTATGGCTCTGATAAATATGAAAGAGGCATAGAGGTATGAATGAACGATACTAGTAATAACATTCAATACATAGCTAGTCCATGTGATGGAGTGAAGGTGTCTCTTGTAGGGTCAGATGGTGTGTGCATTTCGGTGGGATTGGCAGATTTATGTATATTAGTAGCTTCTGAGTCATTGAGGAAAGCAACAGGAACTACCTCACTCCTCATTTCCCTAGTACACCTCTTCATTTCTGCCAAGGCTTTACAGCAGACGGTGGAACTGTTGGGTGTCCAACCAACCTTCAGGTTAGTGCATACATGCATACATAGTCAGATTGCCATTTTAAAAAAATATGGTGCTTGTAAACACAGGCTATTAAGACTAAGTAGGAGGGATTAGCCGGAACGGATTTACACTATAGGCCCACTAGGCACGGGCTTTAGGGGGCGCCACATTTTGGATTTTTTTTAAAATATACATTTTGTTTTTAATAATTACGTTTAAAAATTATTGACAAACATTATCGAAATAGTTCAAGTTAAAGTCAGAACGACAATATTTCTGTTTAAATAACTGTACTTGGCAATCGCTTTGTAACTGACTTCAATCTCCCCACCTTCATGATGTTAACTCAAGCTACTATAGGGCATGTACATGACTGATTTATCTTTTGTAGAAATATTTAATCGAATACTAACTTCCGCCCCCCCCCCCTCACTCCCCAACACCTTTTTCCTCCGAAACTTCCTAAAGCTCTTGAAAAATGGGGGAGGGAGGGCGCATATAATAACTGTGCCTAGGAACGCAAATTTTTTTAAATCCGCCAATGGGGATTAGAAGGGTACATTGAAGAAGTAGGTACATCTGCATTTGAAGGGGGGCAAGAGGTTTAGAAAATAAAACGGATAATCCACCACCCCCTCCAGTTGGACCCAACCGGAGTTTGAAGTCCAACCTCTTCGTAAAAGTTGACCTGGTGCGATCTGAGTTAAACACCTAAAACCAAGTGGCCACCGATGTGGCAGACAGAACGAAGAACCTCCACAACATAAATGTAATAAAACCAACCTTGGCAAATTGGGTACCATTAGTCAAATATGACAGTTGCAGACCACATAGCTTGGCGTGACGGTAACCTCAGGTGCATTCGCCCCGGTGGTCACATGACCTAACGCGTCATTGACTAGACTGGTGTTGACGAGGAGATCAGGTCTCGAATCCTGGAAGAGTGTAATAAAGGTGCTTTTTGGTTTCTCGCTTTCTCCGCGTTAATGCGAGTATGCTATACCTTACTCATCTTTACCCCGAAATTGCTAATAGCTTGAACCTGGGGGGAGGGGGGAGTTGAGACTCAGTGAGGAAAAAAAATCTTTGTTTAGAGAGTATACCAAAAAAAAGTGCTACCCATACCAATGAGACCCGCCTCGGTGGCGTAACTAGCTAACGCGCTAGTCGTGTTGTGCTCGACTATCGAAGACGGGGAGATCCAAGGTTCGAATCTCGGTTGAGTGAACTGGAGGTTGTTTTCCCTAAACGGTTTTCCACTTTCCTTACACACAAATGTGGGTTCACTTCCTCTAAATTCAAACCTTCCCAATTCCTAGTCCATTAGCGTAATTATTACTTACGCGTATTGCCCTATCGGGTAGCAAGACGCAGTGCTAAATTAATAAAAACATACCGATGAGCAAGCCGGCAAAGTCGTGTTTTATCTCGTCTGGTCTTCCTGTGGAGGGAATAATGGCGTTCTAATCCCAGCTGTGTGTATTAAGGTGGGTTTTTTTACTCAAACGTTTCCCTACACTCCCTCCAAGTAAATTAAGATACATTTCCTCTAAAATTTTACTTGCTTCATCCCAAACTCATTAGTGTTGACCAAGAATTGGCAACAATTTTGGACCCGGATCGACTTATAAACCTATAAAAACGTTCCGCAATCATTCATATTTTCTCCAATATACTTTTTTTTTTGTCTCTATAGCTATCAGTTTTTATATTTGTTCTTTAAATTTAATATTTCCTCAAATACTGATGTCCCTTTCATTCAAGGGGTGAATATAGAATGAATAAAATTTACAATTCCATCTCAAACTCCTCGAATTTCTAAAAACAATAAACCAATTTATAACCGATCAAGGTAACTTTGCTCACACTCAGATATTATTTGAAAGTACTTGATATAGTTTCAAGTTTACAAGACTCAAAGATCGATTTTTAATAACGATGTAGTTTACTTACGTGAGAAAATTAAAATTGCAACTGTATCGACTGGTCAATCGCGATCGATTGGTTGCCGACCCCCTGGCGTAGAACATTTGTAGAAACAGGCCAGGTAGTAAGACGTGTAGCAAGTGGGAAAAAAATGAGGCAGTCTATTTATTTAAAAAGGCTACGTACTGAAAGCACACAGGCCTAATTTGTGTACTTGTTTTGGAGTATATCAGAAGCACACAAGGTAGGTGCATCAAAAGTGCACCATTGTTTATAGTCACTGAACCCCACATGGCAACACCGCTTGTTGACAATAGATTAATCCAACCTAACCTATCACCAAAAAATGACACGCTATTACCTATTTGTCGATTAAATTTTGGAAAATTACAGTCAACGTTTTATCTCATTCCCGCCATCACTGGGGGCACAAGAAACCTATATTAACTCAATTATTTTATTATTTTTAAAAAATAATAAGGGCGTTGTTCAAAATATATATTTGCCATGTTGACACGTTATGCAGTTTTTTTACCTGTGCGCTTTTGATCCATATTTTCGCGCTCTTTTTATAATTAAGTTTCTCTCTCTTATGTACTTTCAATGGTCTCCTATTTTAAAAACGCGTGGCCAAATAAACCCGCCCTCCCGCAGTAATCGCAGAGTGTGTGTGTGTGTGTTTTGGAGAAGGAACGTCTACCAAGTGACTCGCCCTGCTGAGTTGCATTGTATTCTAATGCGGTTGATGTCTCAAGCGAAGTCTCCAAGAATGAGCACATGAAACAGGACGTTTTACACTCGTGTCTACCTACACCCACCCAGAGGCTGGCGCTACAGATCTCACACCACCCTGTGCAAATGTCGATTAGCCGCCCTTGCAGGGGGTCCATAAAAATATCCATCGTATCAACCTGCTATAGTTCCAACTTCTGCGGATAGAGGGGGTCGTGTGGTCATCACAATAAACCCTCCGGCCGTTAATCTCAGTTTTATAGACCGGGGCCGCTACTTTTTTCATTCATTTGTCATCACTAGGCTGAGTTTACCTCGTTCCATACGCGCTGCTTCACAGGAAAATATGGGAAGCGTCGGAGATCAAACCCGGGACCTTCGGACCTGTGTACAGAAACTCTGACCACCAGTGGTCCATATGTTGATATACAAGCTTGTACTGTCTACAGGTTTAGTAAAATTTTCTAAAGAACCCTACTATAAAAATTAGCTTTCCATGACCTTAGCCCCTCCCGCTATCATTCTACGTCTTACACACAATAATCCTCTTTTTCCCATCCTCACATCAAACAAATACTTTAGAACTTTGCACAGACAAAACTTAAACCGATGGGAAGTTGCACTGAATTATGAGAAAAATCAAGTAGTCCGATTTAGAACAGAAGGAACATTTTTTACGTTTATAAAAAAATGACTAAAATATTTTTCATAGATACATAGGCTAAGTCATGTGATCTGCAGCTGTGTTATTAATATTAGGTGTTCTGTCACACGACAGGTTCATTCCTTTTGTCAGTGAATTTAGACTGCCAATGCACCCTGCCCTATTTCTTCATCTCCCAGAATTTTCGTCTTTCCTTCAAGTCATCTAATATTTGAATCTTCCTCCTAAGCTCCTCCTCCCCTCAACCTTTCCTTCTATGACGTCATGCAGAATACAGTTCTTCCTTGTGATATATATGAGTTCCTTCTTATAAGAATCCTGCCATAGTCACGTGGGAGGCATGAAAGGCAACAGGGGTATTTGAGGGGAAATAAGTGACAACATTATTTCTGGGAAATCATACACACATAGTACCAGAGAGAAGAGATTGCAGCCATTTTTCTATATAAAAAAATATTGATTTCTTAACAAAAACGTCGATATATATTTCTTTATGACCGCTTCTTACTACCTGTTCAATGTTATACGCTTTTGTGATTATTACTCTAATGGGGTAGGGATAAGAAATGAAACATTTTAGAATATACCCGTATATGCATGGAAGGAGAGTGAAAAATCATTTAGGGAAAAATCACGCTCAGTAGAACCGACCAAGATTTGTTTGAGCCCATCCATCATCAGCAGGCTAGTCTAACATGAGAGTAACACCTTAGACCATCCATCCACTGTAGCGGGTGTCAAATTGTTAACTCTTCTGAGATATATTCACAAGCTAGAAGAAACCCCTTCATCCCATCCCTTAAATATAAAATATAAAAAATAAAAAAAACTTTGTTGTGTGAGAAAACAGCAGCTTAGGAAGCAACGCTGAAAGCAGGTTACTTTTCCCATGGGAAACTCCACTGGATGATGGTCCCGATATCTACATATTATGTCATAGAGGTAGAGGGGGGAGGAGAGAGGGGACTATTCATGGTTCTTGCGAGGACGAGGGTCACGCCAACTCTTTAAACAAGGTCAAGAGAGGTGGTTGTGGGAAGGGGTGGGTTACTCATACCGGGAGGGACATTACCCTACCAGCTGAAGGCAGGTGGCAGCACCACTCGCTTCGACAGGGTCGATTCAAACATTTCACGATGGCCGCGTTGCCAACTGTACGATCTGGATACTTTTTCCTTTTTTTTTTAGCAACGCGTCTTATAAACCGTTCGGGTTATACGCCAATGTATTAATTAAACTAATGTGTTAAGGCCTAGGAAGATTGAATTTAGAGGATGTGTACCCTCATTGGGGTGGAGGAATAGTGGAAAACCATTTAGGGAAAACCACCATCAGTACTTCCGACCGGGATTCGAACCCGATCTCCCCGTCTAGTCTACTGCGAGTGTAGCGCCTTAGACCATGCGGCCACTGAAGTGGGTATCTGGATACTACTTGTACTACCATATTCACTTCATTACCTACCTTGTACACTTTAATGTTGAGCTATTTCTTAAAAAGTAATATCCTGGGTCTAAAAAAGCAACAAAATAATGCACTCAATTATTAATATGTAAATGATAAAAAAAAAGTAGATCAATATTGCCATCCACCCACTTCAGTGGCCGAATGGTCTAAGGCATCACTCTCGTGTTAGACTGGTCTGCTGATGACGTAGATATTGGGATTCGAATCCCATTCGGGTCTACTGAGGGTGGTTTTAACTAAATGGTTTCCCCATTCTCCTTACAAGTAAATGCGGGTATATTACCTCTAAAATGCTTCCTTCCGCATCCCTACCCCCATTAGAGTAGTTATCATTAAATGCGTATAGAACTGAACAGGTAGTAAAGTAGACGCGATGATAAAAAAAATTATTGTGGACCCAGAATCTAGTATCGCTACTTGATAAAAAAAAAGCTTGTTTAATTTATTTTATAGGGGCCTACATAATGGTAAGAACTTAAGTAGTATCATGCCGTGCAAAATACAATCCATTTCAGGTCCGTGTACTATCGCTAGAGACTAGAGACCTGGCAACCCTGTACGACGGTATCACACGATATAGGAGCCGCTAGCCTAGAGCGATAAACCTTTTCTGTAAAATGTCAGATCAATGAATCCCAGAGGAAAGCATTTTATTATTATTTTGAAGTAATAGTCGGTTCTTTGCACGAGATGTTTTGTAATAAATATGATATCTTAAAATTAGATGTTAATTGATGACGTGTCTGGGATACATCGATCTGTAGTTCAGTTTGCGGGAAGATTAAACAATCCTAATATATCGTTGCCCAGGGGATGCCCAAATGTACTAATCGTACATCCTTTTTCCGTGGAGGCTCTTTCCGTGTCCTGATGAGGTGAGGTGATGATGGTAGTGAATATGACGGGAGTGGAGCCAATGAAGATCTTAGCATAGATTAAGCCTAATTAACCCAATCCTGGTGACCATGGGAATTTTCCCCTTTTCGAGTAAAATCCCCCAGCACCCGCCGGGACCTCTAGGTCAGCAGCCAGAGCCTCTGATCACTATATCACGAGGCCGGTTAGATATAATGTTAGTATACAATGTTAAAAGGGATTTTATATTTGATGTTTAAGATGGGGTGCTAGTGAGCGCGAGTTTAGTGTATTGATTTTGCAGTTTTTATGGCATAAAAATTTTTTGGCCAAAATAAATCAAATATTTCTTCTATAGAAACATAGAGTTTAGTTTTCTGCACGTGCTAATCTCAACAGTTCTTGAATGTCTGTCATGATCATAGCGGCATTTGGTGACAAACTTTTTAAATAAAGAGAAAAAGTTGTCATTAAATTCCAGGACACCTTTGACAGATATTCAAGAACTGTTGTGATCAGGATGTGCAGAAAACTAATCTCTATGTTTCTATAGAAGAAATATTTGATTTATCTTGGTCGAAAAATGTTTATGCTATCAAAACTTAAAAAATACTCTCCTAAACTCACGCTTACTAGCACCCCATCTTAAATTACTTTACAGAAAAGAGAAAGACCAATTGTAAGTCACGAACCGGCTTTCCCATAGTCAGGCTTTCCCATAGTCTAGGAGAGCTGTGTACGGGATAGAATGTAGTTGTCTATCTATACCCACCATTTTCTGTCAACGTGACCGTTATGTCCAATCTATATTGAAGAACTTTCAAATATGGTACAATGAAAATACGATAAGAAGAAGTCCAAAATGTAATGGCGGACGTAAATTTAAACTAGCCTAAACGTTAACCGAACGTACGAAATATATCCATGATAACATTTCAAGCTCAATCGGTGTTGCAGATTTATGTAAAAGAATAACATACATATACCGACTTATTTTTTTATACGTTAGTAGTAAATCATAAACAAATCTAGTCTTAAGGCAGACCTAGAAACCCCTACATTAGTGACACATTCAATTGCCAAACGCTGTACTCGATATGTAATTTAGAGAAAAGGATTATAAACACTATTAATAGACCCTTTCACGTCCGATTAACTGGGATATAACACTCGAATAAATAAAACGCATTTAAGTGTGGTTTTATGCATAAATCACAAAGTTATATATTAGATGAGCTGTTAGTGGTTTACTGTGACTCACCTGATAATATTTCTGATGCTAAATTAAACTGAAGTGTGAACTTTATAAGCTTGGGATATCAATATTGCATTCGATCTAGTTAAATAGTTTGAAAACGTTCCATTTCACATCTCTAGGATCTTGTCGCTGATTGAGCTCATTTTGGCGTGCGTATATATGATTAGAGGAGGCTTTAGTCAATATGCGCGTGCGCCCACTATCAAAAGGAGACCAGTCATTATGAGTTCGCACCCACTATTAAAAGGAGACCAGTCATTATGAGTTCGCACCCACTATCAAAAGGAGACCAGTCATTACGAGTTCGCACCCACTATCCAAAGGAGACCAGTCACCATGCGCGCGCACCATTATCCATATTATAAATAAAGAACGAGCCTTTTGAAGTAAAGTCGTTAGAGAGGTGAGAAGGTTATTGCTGGTTTTTCGGATTAAAAAGGTTTAGAGTGAGAGGGTGGTTCGGCGCTGGGAGGAAGATGGGAGAGGGACGGAGGGAGGCGAAACTTTTTTTTTAACCCCGTCAACGTCTTAGTACCCATCTTGGTCTTGTACCATGACAGTTGCTCATTTGGTACAAATAATATTGTTGGCCCGTTAATAGAGCAAATGGGTACCACTGCTCTAAAACATAATTATTTCACTTTTATTTTATTAAAGAGCGGCAACGAATACAATAAATTGTTACGGTTATCTCAGACCCAGAAGACGGATTAAGTTTCCACAAGAAAAGCAAAAGTGAGAAGGCTGTAGGGCACAAAGATTAGCATGAAAGTTTACGAAAACAAATCATAAATCTTGTTTGAACCTAAGTAGGGACCGTTCAAGTCAACTTTTCTTCAAGTAACAATCAAGTTCCTACCTCAAGTAGTTGTAAGGAAAGTTGTGTGTTTCATTTCCGCTTTGGAAGGTCGGGAGGTCAACTAGTGAACAACAAAACTAGCCCTCTAAATCACTAAACTGGCTATAAAAATATTGTTGCCCAGTAACTTAAAGTTTCCTCTTTTATATTACTGTATATCTAAAATTGTTCCCTATGGGATTGTTAAAACTAGAAAAACGTTTTTCGACATAAAGAATCACGATTCCCCTCCATTTCACATGGGCAAATAAAATAACAGTATTATTTATGTGCTTTCAAAGTGATTGTTATTGTTATTATTATTATTATCATCATCATCATCATCACTGCATATTACTACCCGTTCGGGATATACTCACTTACGCTAATGTGTAATGGTAGGGTTTGTGAGATGAAATGGAGTTTAACGTGGAATCCGAACCACAAGAGGTGAAGGAAGGGTTTGGCAATCAGATAAATCTGTGCCGGAACCGGGGATTGAACCCCGGACCCTCAGCACAGAAGTCTGACACCTTACCCCTAGAACACCAGGTCACCCATAAGTGTTTGTTTGAAGTATCAATTCTGAAACTAAGCCTGGTTGGCTGGCGCACACACACAGCTATTTTGGGAAACAAGGGAATATATTTTTCATTTTAATAAAGCTAAAAACTGATACCTGGACATAGGAATTGAACCTGTGACCTTTTTTCATCTATATTTAAATGAATACATAGAGAACAGTCATCATACTCACTAAATGGTAATTTAATTGTATTGTAAAATATATAGATTTTAATTTTTTACTTTATCGCAACCCCTTATATAGAGAAATTATTGTGATCATAGAAAGAAAAATTGAACTGAAAGTATTTTTTGCAATTTCGCTTGTTTGTTACTGGGACTGGAGACAAAATTATTTTACCGATCGTGCTAATAAGACTCCTTGCGTGTTCATGAAGTTTCTCGGAGGGGTTTTTGGAAATATTTATCCAACCCTAAAATTATAAAATTAAGGGTAGTTTACTTAAGGGTGAAACGAGATAAAAATCGATTTTCTCAAAATCCGTTCTAACAATTTTTATTAAAATTCTTATTTAGGCACCGTTTGACATTACAAACAAAATGAGGACGCTCATTTTTCTAATAAAATGAATTTTGAGGGTACTTTATATAGGCGTAAATCTCCAATTTTGATCACATTTCCGCAAATATTTGAGATACAAAATAACTTGTCATTGCAATGTTGTAGTGCTATTAAAAATAAAAATAAACCTTTGTTTGAAATATATTTTTATAAAAACAATATTTTCTTAGATATTGGCAAATATATATTTTAAAATTAAGGTCAGGGAAATTTTGATACTATTTGGTGGCTAGAAATGTTCCACTATTATCAACGTTTCTATAACAGTGTATATAATTTAATTTATACTCTTTGGTGAGAAGTTTCTGCAGCAATGTAGATAATTTAGTTTCATGTATTTTACGAATTTTGAGTAAATATCTCCATTTTTAGGCAAAGTATCGAGAAGGTCTGTGCGGTACGCCGTACCATTGATTTTTTTAATAAAATTATATAGCCAATAAATAGCTAAAAATAAAATACATTAATCTCCTATATATTTCAATATATTATAGTAAAATTGTTAAGCTTTTATTTTTGCACCCCACGTCTTACTAACCCTCAGCGCTATCCACATATTTGCACTTATGAGGTGACAATGAAGAAGATATTTAAGAGAAAATCCACCCGCGTTCGCGTAAGGGGAGAGTTGAAAACCGATAGAAAAAGATCTTCAGTACACCAAGCTGGGATTCAAGTTTCCGACCTTTCCCGTTACCAGCGAACCCGCCTTTATCCACATACATACTACACACCGGATCTGGTAATGTGTGTGACACCCGCATCGGTGGTTGCATGGTCTAAGGCATCACTCTCGTGTTGGACTGGATCTCTGGTGATGGGGAGATCAGGGCTTGAATCCCGGCCAGGTGATTTTTTCCCTCCTAAATAGTTTCCCACTCTTCATGTAAGCAAATACAGGTACATTTCCACTAACATTTTAACTTCTTTACTCCTACTACAATAGCGTAATTAATGTATGAGTATATCCCAAAGGGATACTAAGATACGGCGAAGAAAAATAAGTTTATGTATTCCATAAAAGGGGAAAAAAAATCTTAACTTTCTTTAAATCTACCCTTTGTCCTTCGCACGACATGTTTTTATTATTATTATTATTATTGTTTTCACCTTTTACCTTTCATCTCGAGATGAAAGAAAAACGACATGTTGAAACCATAAAAGTAATTGTTATTGCAAATAAATTCATTCTTAGGAGGTTTTTGTCCACACCACTTTACACAATCTTTATCATTATACAATGCAGAAATATTTCTATTCAATCAAGTTGCAACTCAAACAGGTTTACGTTTAATTCAAGAGTTACTTTGCGCATGACCGAACCACCACAATCTACCTTCGCAACAAATCTTAATATACAGGCTGATCCCCAAATATATTGCCCAATATATAATATTTTTGCACTGAGTTTTACTACCCGTCCTGGTTATCTGCATTTAACTACGCAAAGGAGGTAAGGAAAGAGAGAAGGATGTAATGAGGTCGACTGGATAGAACTAGCTTAAGATAGGGATAGGATGTAATGAGGTGGATTGAAAGAATTAGTTTAAGATAGGGATAGGTGGCGTACTTTTGTAAGTGTTACAATGAACTTTTGAGTTCCTAATGAATGCCATAGAGTAAGTAAGTGGTGTCATTGGAGGCGGAACGTTTTAGAGCCGGGGGTGGGAGGTAAACATTTCCAGGTAAAAATTGTGATAATATTTAAAAAAAACTTTTTGCCATTAACACTCCACTAGCCCTAAAAGCATAGCTTTATTAGGGTATGGTGTATGATAAGAACTATTCTAGCATATCGGCCTAAGTATTTACTCACCCACAACAGTGGTCTAGGGGAGGCTCACAATCCTTTGTTAACCGTTGACGGGGAGGTTAAGGTTCGACTCTTGACCGGGTGAAACTGAGGGTGACTTTCCACAAGTTATTTATCACTGCGATTTTTCCAACTTCACTCAAGCACCTCCACGCAAATGAGGGGTTTAACGCGCTACTCTCGCATTAGACTAGACAACCGGAGATGGGGAGATCGGGGGTTCGATTCCGGTTAGGTGCAATGTGGGGGGCTTTCCTAAATGGTTTTCCACTATCCCCTACGCACATGTGGGTGCACTTCCTCTAAATTAAACCTTCCTAATCTCTTAACACATGAGAGTAACTAGTACATAGGCGTATAACCCGAACGCGTAGTAAGACGCGGTGCATACGGATTATACGCCTATGTACTAATTACGCTAATGTGTTAGGGATGAGGGAGGTTGAATTTATAAGAATTGTACCCATACTTGTGCGGAGAGAGAAAGACCACCTTCCAGTACACCTGACCGTGATCGAAACCATTATCTACCCATAAATGGTAATCCAGTATAGCAAACTTGACGCCTTAGACCACGCGGCCATCGAAGCGGGTCATTTTAAAATTTGAAGCTAGTAGAATCTATTAATTGGAGTTTGATGAAAGGCCATTTTTCAGATTTATATTTGAGAAAATCAGATAGGAGTGAAACAAATCTAAAGAAAGGGTGGAGGTATTTATCCCAAAAGTACCTTCCCACCTGCTATACCCTTCAGTCTCGCCGCCACTACACCTATTATGATCATACCAATATAATTAGCTTCTATTATTTATTTTAAAACTTGTTGAGATAGGTGAGCCAGAATAATTCAAGACCTGGGTTGGATGGACCACAATGATAAGACACTCCTGAGTAGTCTTTTTGGGATGGCTTCTCATGAAATATCATTAAGAGACGTATTTCACAGATATTTATATTTTAAAAGTTCTGATCAAATGAAAGATTGAGGGACAGTATTTCTAGTCTAGTCTCGGGAGTCAACAAATCTCCTGGTAGAATACTAGTACGGTGTTCAGGTCAAATGGGAGATTAGCGAACTAAAGGACGTATTTATAGTATTGAGAGTCAACCAATCTCTCGATATATGAATAACAAACAGTACAGGTCGAATGAGGAATTGACTAAGGGCAGTATTTATAGTCTAGTTCCAAAAGTCAACCAATCTCCCGGTATATGCATACAAGTAGTTCAAGTCGAATGGGGGATTGGGTGACCTCTAATCTTGATTAGATTTTTATTACTACGTCTTACTACATGCTCAGGTTATAGTACGTATAAGTTTTATATGATAATTACTATAATATGGTAGAGATGAAGAAGGAAGCATTTTAGAGGTAATCCACCCAAATCTGCGTATAATGAAAGTGGGAAACCATTGTAGGAAAAACCACCCAGATCCACAATGTAAAAATATGCTTTACTGGGGATGCCTGCCGGAAAAATATGAAAAGGTGAGGTTAGCTCCTTTTCAACGACATTTCACTCCTAATGTCGCAATTTGGAGGTAATAGTGAGTGGTTATAAACAGAGATCAATCCTTCCCCAAAACAAATTAAGTATTACATTTTGAATAAAATTGAACCCGCGTCGATAGCCGCCTGGTCTAAGGTGCTACTCTCGCAGTAGACTAGACTGCCGATGACGGGAAGATCGTGGTTTGAATCTCAGTCGGGTGTACTGAGGGTGATTTTCCAAAATGGTTTTTCACTCTACCTTCAAGCAAATGCAGGTACACTTCATATAAATAAAATCTTCCTTATCCCTAAGACCACAGGCATAATTAGTACATAAGTGTATAACCAGAACGGGTAGTAAGACGCGGTGCTTAAAAAAAACATGGAGGGAGCAAGGTCTAATGTTTACAGAACTTTTAATCCAAGGTAGCTTTCACACCGAATGGTTAATGAAAAATGCAATTTAATGAATCTTACATCAGTTGACACCGCAACATGGACGTTGAGACAGAATGGCACATGGCACTTAGGGGAATCCAGTCGTAGTGGAGTAATCTGACGAGTATCTGTGGCTATTGGCAGTTATCAAGAGGTGAAAGAAAAGTAACAGTTTTGAGCTCACCCAGTTATTCAAAATGTATTATCTCTTGGTGCTTATAGGGTTTTATCTTCCAAACTAGCCCAATCTCCTGACAAGACTCTTGCTATTTCCTCCCAAATTTTCTTTTCCACATGTGTCTTGGAATAATCCTTCAACGTGTGGTCATACATTTAGGAGATCTTTCAAAAAATACATAAAAAGTCATTGTTAAATTTTTGGTCGTCCTGCATGGTGTATTTGAATTGTCAGAAAGTTACGCTTGCTGGATCAGCAACAACTAAACTCTTGCTGCACGTCAAACATAGGACAGTAAAACAGTCATCTTTCATACCAGATGAATCAGACACATAGCACATGATATATGAAACATGACACATGTAACATCATCAGTAATTAAACAATTGTTAACAAGTGATACACTTCAGACCGGGAGGTAAATGACACGCTGCTATATGCAACATGTACCACGTGCAACATCGGGATTGAGTATACTGGTTCACTGGTCCATGTTTGACGTACAGGAAGCGTTTATCTTTTGCTGATCCGGTTAATCTGTGTGCAGCTTTCTGACAGTTCAGTACATCATGTTGGACGACCAACAATTTAACAATAATGTTATATGTATTGTTGAAAGATATCCTGAAATGTATGTATACACGCGGAAGGATTATTCCAAGACACATGTGGTAGATAAGATGTGGGTGGAAATAGCATGATTTTGTTAGGAATTTTTGCTGGTTAGGAAGATAGATCCCTATAGACACTAATAGAGTGAGCCCAAAAACGTCGTTTCTTCTTTCGCCTTTTGATAATATTGCTAGTAGTGTCAGATGCTCTTCATCAGACGATACCATTATAACTGTATTCTCCCATGTGCCATGTGCCATTCTATCTGAACGTTTGTTTTACATGATTCATCAAAAATGTTGCATGTTTCATGCACCATCCGGTGTGAAAGATGCTTTACACTTACTCACGGGGAGGCACGTGGCACATGTTGCATACAGCAGCGTGTGCCACACCTCCAGGTCTGAAATGTACCAATTGCTAGCAGGTGTTAATTCAGTGATGGTACATGTGTTATGTTGCATGCTTCGTGTGCTATGTGTCCGTTTAATCCGGTGTGAAGGTTGACTTAAAGTGGTTTTGAAACTTCAGAAATGCCATCCTCACAAGAAATACCGTGGTGTGAGGATATATTTATCTTTAAGTAGGCGGCTTCTTTAAATCACGGAGATGAAATGCTAAGAATGCTGCAGATGAGCTTCCGTGGATTCACTTCTTGAAAGAGGCTGTGATGAAAGCAAACAGGAAATTTTCGTCACCTTCGATAGTTCTTTCCTCAGTAGCAACGAGTTTGTCAGCTTTTTTTGCTTAATGAACAGTCATAAAACTCTATAGTAAAATTCTAAATAAATTAATTCTGCATAATTATTTCTATGCGTCACAGATTCTTCTTAGTAGATCTAATATCACCAACTCTTGGTAAGGACCGAATATGTATCATCTTTGTTTAGGAGTTCTGGACCAACTTAGAAGGTGCTAACAACGTCATATGGTCGTAAAGAATGTGTTTGAAACTTTGCATGAGCCAGCAGAATTTATCAATGGGAGGTTAAATTGTATTTCCTTTTAAGGAAGTCGTCAACCAATTGGGATAAAAACATATACATTTGGCAGTTTTTGTTTTTAAAAAAGAATTTGAGCCAGTCTCATCTAGATATAACATTAATGATATTTGGTTTTCAACCTTCACTATATTACTAGGCAAGTTATTTTATTATTCTTGAATTATGTGTGTTTTTGATAATTTAAACTTCAAAATAATTAGGGATCGCACCTTCGAGTCCCTTAATCCTAAGGAGTATTCGTGATTCTATCAAATATTGGATTCGAGATACGAAAAAAAAGGAGTGTGCGAATAATCGTAATGTTGAAGTCGAGTTCGAAGGACAAATCTTTTTATCTTTTTTTTTGAACAAATGGATTGATATAAACCAAAATTGTGACGTACAGTCACCCAACAGGACAGCAAAATGCTAGGTTTTGAAATTAATCTCGTCCCAAAACATCAATCGATGGTACTCAACCAAATTTGAAAGGAAAAAAAACTACTAAAATACCAATGGGTTTGTTTTCAAAACAAATGATAAAAGCTTACTCTTTTTACCATTAGCAAAATTAGTGGAAATAAAATAAAGCCATTATCTAGGGTTGCAGGAGTATGATCTTTATTTTTTTAAAGATTAATATAATTTACGTAAAAAATAACTAAGCTAGATTAAAACAACTATTTATTTAAAACACAAACAATTAACAGATCCATAAATAAAAAATCTAATTCCAAGACAAATGAATTAAAACTATATATTTTATGTGGTATTTTTTTCGGTAAGTTAAGTGGTGGATAGAAGAAAAATAGCGTAAGGCTGCTAATCTTATATTTTTTCTTGTATATATTATGTTTTATGACTAATACAAATGTTACTGTTATAATTATCTTGACAATACAAATCGTTTTCATTAGCAATATCTTATTTCCATTTCATAGAACGGTTTTGTCACAATCTTATATTTTGTAATATAATTCTTAAAGGGTGGATAAAATGTTGCGCATGCGCCATCAGAGAAGAGCAACGGATGATGCAGTGAGATACATGAGTGCAGCGTGAAGAATATAATTAAAAAAAAAAGATCCAAATCGCTTTACTAATGCATTACACAAAATCTTAAATGGTTTAAGGGTTTTGAATTATTTTTAAAATATTATGTTTTTTTAAACTTGAATATAAACTAAAAAAATTTAAAATTACATTCTCATAAACAATCCAGTTTACAGTTTATTACAATAAACTTTTGAATTAAAAAACTTTACATATGTACCATTAAAATTCCAACATGTGTAGTTATGAAAATTGTCTTTTAGAAGAGTGATAAAACGATTAGAGCTCAATAAAACGCTTAATGTTGGCGTGAATGTCGGTAATGGCTCAGCAACTATTTAGCATTATATATGTATGTTTCCCCCCAATGTGGTTTCATAAATTCTTTCCAGGCAAATGCTGGTGAATTTCTATACTATTTATCGTTACTCCTCTTGCCCTAGGTTAAATTAATAAAGTTACTATATTGGCAAAACACTTATCTCTAAAGTTTACTAAAAATATTACTAGTTGGTTCATCAACTTGACTTGAGAATCTTGGCACTAAGTTTGGTTTTAAAAGTGATACTTATATACTCTCCCAAGTGGGCAAGAGGTATAAATGTCAAGCTCGTTTAGTTTACAGGTGAGGGAGAGAATTCTACCTTCATCCAAGCCTAGATTTAAGGGGGCGACAGGGGCTAACGCCCCAGGACCTCCACAAACTGTTGTTATTCCTTACCTTCATCATCTCTGCACCTTTAGAGCTATATGATAAAAAAATATAAAACATTTTTAGTGTAAGTGTTTTCATGACGTTCAAAAAAACTATCCCCGCTGATGCCAATTTGATTCAACTGGGATTCGAAATAGCAGAGCTACCAGGCCTGGTTAGTCACTGCATTTGCAGTCCCAGCCACGGTTTGGAGATGATGATGAAATAATATATCTTTCAAAAACAATTATAATTGATATCTACTAAAAACATAAACATTTCCTAAAAACTTTAATTTCTATGAAATTTAATAGTCTTATTTAAAAATATAAAATTTTGTCAAAATAATTTTAGTCCTCGAAGTAAAACTGCACTTTAAATATTTAAATTTTTCCATTCTTTCTTTTTCAACCAAAGAGTATAAGTTTAAAATATATGCATGATTTTTGTATTTAAAAAAAGTCCTTTACAACACTTATAGGCTATTATTTAAATGTCTGCCATTAACTGCTATTTAAAAAAAGCCCTATAAATAGCTTCTAGAGACATAAAATATTACATTTTCTTGCTCACACCACCCCCTCACCCCCAACCCCAGCTGTGACCCCAAAAAATCCTCACCCCACAAAAGTTACTCTGACTACAACCTTGGTTGTATGCCCTCCCTAAAATGGATGCACCAACTCTTTACAAAAAATCATTCTAGACTAGGTATTAAAGTGATTTTTAAGAAAATTTTAATTATATTGTATCTTAACCTACGTTTAAGTATTTCCTGAATAACTTTTCTTTTTAAAGATGAATATTTTGATGTATAAAATTGCATTCCAGTTCTGATTTCTTTTTTTATAGTGCTCACGTATAGGTGTTTAAGCATATTAGGTTAAACGATGGTTTTTTAAACTTTACAAGAATGTTTTTTATAATTATTTCTTAATAAACATAGATTACATATAAACATTAAGACTATTGACAGTAAAATTCAACCAACTTTAATATAATTAGTCTTTATGGACATTCTATTGGAATATCATGAAGTTTATCTCTTTTGGCATTAAAGAATTTAATTTTAATAATGGTCAAGCTTATTAAATAATCTACATTCAACATAATATTGGGTTTTTTTAATGTCTCAGAATCGAATGTGAAGCTATGACAATACTTCAAATGGTAACAATCCAACATAATTAACTTTCATAATTAATGTTCTCTTACCTTCCAGGGAGAGGCTGCAGGATGGAACGACATCGACAGGCAATAGAATCTCTTTCAAATCCTTCGACCAAATAATTGTGGCTAATCTCACTATTAGCGGGTAATCAGCGTGTGTGTAAGTTAAACAACGGAGGCAAACTCTTAGCGACTAAAAAGCTGCAGCTCCTACAAAACTGATGGACGGTGTTGAGAGAGAGCGAGTGAGTGTGTGTGTGTGTGTGTGATTCCATTTGGGCGCTGCTGCATAGTAACTAGGCAACACATGCTTGCGTCACTGTACTAGCACCGTCTCGCTCTTCCTCGAGTCAACATCGTGTAGAGCTATCTCTCTCGCTCCACATGATGTGAACATAGGGAGGGGCTGGGGACGACCTTCGCGAATACTTCCAACTGGCGCGATTTCTCATTAAAAACGTTCTGATTCCCAATTAAATAGCGTCCATCACTTCCTCCCGACGAAGGAAATACATATTCTAATATAAATATTTACAAGCAAACACCGAAAAAGGAGTTAAATATTAATTGAAAGTAGTAAAGTCGGTGTTTGATTATAATAGGATGGGTGGAAAGAGAGGGGAAGGGGGGGGGGAAGGCCCCCACCAACAAAATGGCCGTCGCTATCGCCGTCCTTGTGCAAAAGTTTCACGACGTCAGCACACCCTGGCGGCACGCGCAATCCATGATCCGCTGGCCCGGCGCTCTGCCAAGGCCACGTCGCGGGGCCCCGAGACAAAATGGCGGACCGCGGAGAAAGAACCCGACAATGCCGACCCCGACAATGCCGACCCCGACGCGTTTATAAAAAAAAATGACGATGACTACGGGGTTTGAAACGAACATTTGAGAAATAAAAATTAGTTTCGGTCCCAGCTCCTATATAAAATGCAACAAAAAATCGTATCAAAAGAATATTTGGTTTTGAACATAAATAATCGACAAAAATTTTTTACAAACCCAATATTATGTGCGCAACAAGCTTTTAGGATGAATTTATTTTTTAATAAAACCAAATAGATTTGTTCAGAGATGGTTAAAATGATACATTATTTAAATATAAATAATATTTCCCTCCTACCGAATAAGGTATAGCCTAGACCCACGCGAATGTTGTGACAATAGTCCTACTAAAAAAAACCAAACACGTAAAATTAATTTAAGATGTCAACATTTCAAGCTAATTCGATATGAAACACGCTACTAATCAAGTAACTTTTAAAAATATACTGTATAAATATCACCAAAATAGTCTAATCAAGAATTTTAAATTACGTA
Source organism: Timema genevievae (assembly GCA_902155825.1). Classification (NCBI taxonomy): domain Eukaryota; kingdom Metazoa; phylum Arthropoda; class Insecta; order Phasmatodea; family Timematidae; genus Timema; species Timema genevievae. The sequence continues at coordinate 26,445 of CABFWO010001404.1, forward strand.
TGATGTTAATATGTCAATATCGTTATCAAATAATAAGTTTAAAAACCTTTAGCATTATTTTATACCATATAGTCATATAAGAATACTTAAATAAAACTTATCATTACCTTAAAAAAGTGTTGTTGGAACAAGGGGTTGGGGGATATTAATCCCCTTGGATGGAATAAACTTCCTCCCCTCTTAGGATTTAGTTCACTCTTTTGATTTCTTGAATATGAAGGTGAAAGATGGATTTTTATCAAACTCCAAATATCTTCTAGAACTAGAGGCATCCAATTTTCCGAAAATTCCAAGGGAAGGACCACTCTAAATAGCTTTCAGAGGCATTTAATTTGCCATAAAGTTCTAGGTGAAAACCACTATAAATAGCTTCTAGAAGCATCCAATTTTAAAAAATCTGGGAGAGGTTCACTCTAAAGAGTTTATAGATATATCTAATTTTCAAAAAATATCTAGGTGAGCACCACTGTAAATAGCTTCTAGTGGCAACCAAATTTTAAAAATCTGCTGGAAGTCGGGTACTCCAAATAGCTTTAGAGGCATATAATTTTCTAAAAAAAATATGGGTGAGCGATTACTTAAAAAAACCTCTAGAGGCACCAAACCATTAAAAAGTTGCTGGGGGACGAGCCATTCCAAATCGCATCTGAAGGCATACAGTTTTTAAATATTTGCCGGGAGAGGTTCCCTGGCCTCCAACCCCCATACACAAGGCTTGGGGGTTCAAAGCCCATCAAAAAAGCGCTTATTTTGCTGACCCCTCTCCCTCCGCTATTGCTTTAAACTATAATTAAACCCTTAAAGCCAATTTACTTTGTTCTTCATTAAATAAACAACTTCTTCACTAAATGCCGTATATAATGGTAGGTTATACTTTTAGTTTTTCGCTAAAAAGGTTAATTATAATTCCCGTGCGTGACATTATGTTACCACTCATGAATGTAAACAAGCAAACAACAAAAGCCTGGTTACAAACCTCCCCACCTCTACCCCTTCAGGTAATTGGTTACTGCTCGCCTTCTTTTCTATAGACTAAAAAAAATTGAGAAAGCCTTCCGGGTAATTGGTTATGCCTGTGGACCCTTCATGTTGCCTAAAATAAATTACTACTTCTGCACGAATGTTTGTCCTAATGTTTATGTAATAGAGTCTACATTTATAGCGCACTTACAATTAAATATTAACCTAAATTTAACTCTAAGAGAAAAGCTGTGAGCTAAAAAAGTGTTTAATTTAAAATCAACAAATGAGTGTAGACCATACGCATCGCTGTTCATAGAGTCCGTTCACGATAGGTTTTTATCTGAATGACAGTTCGAAAATTATATGTTTAGGCTTTGGGTTGACAACACTTGTAAAAGATCACTGTTTTGTTATAAATGTTAAGTTTTTTAATTACATGTTATATTTTACATTTAAAATAACGTAAACTTAAGTTTTCTCACACTATTTCATTACTTTTAATAAAAATTTTTATCCCACTCGAAACAATATTTAATAATTAAAAGTACTTATTCTTCGTTTTGGAATGTTATCTATCATGTATACTATAGTGCATACATTAATATCTTTTGATACAGGCATCGTATTTACTTGGAAAAGAGAAAATACTTGTAATTTTTTTATATATAATAAATTATTTAATAATTATTTTATCGAATTTGAAATATTTAACTGAACAAAATATTTTCATCAACTGCGTGGGTGCATCATAGTAAAAAAACTTGTTTACCGTCATGTTCAATCACATGGTTTAAATTCGTCGTCGCCATTTTGAAGCTATGTTCTTTAGAAGTTTTTGTGAAAGTGGTGTGAATAATATAATTTTTTTTAAATTGGGATAAATAAGCTTTGTGTCTGACCTCAAATAAATATATAAATAATATTGGCCTAAATTACTGTGGTTAGCTATCACATTCATATATTACCATCTGTTTTCATTACAGTTATCCAAAGTGATAGATGTCAGCTGTTGGCGTAGGGATATAGCCTATTAGGAACTACTTCTAGTAACATTTCGAGCTGTCATCCAAGTAAACTAAGGTCGTGAATGAATTATATGGTCTAACGCGTCACTCTTGAGTTAGACTGGATTCACAATGAGTAGATCGGGGATCGAATCCCACTTGGGTGTACTGAGGGCGTTTTTTCATTAATGGGTTCACACTCTTTTCACGCAAATTTGAGTACATTTTGTCTTAAACTCCTTCCTCATCCCTATTTCATTAGCATAATAATGTATGTATATATCCCGAACGGGTAGGTACTAAAACATTGGGAGGGGGGAAAGTTATACCTTACTAGAAATTTGTGTTAATGTGGCCATGGCCGTTTCGGTAAGCGAGAAATGGCCGCGCAGACGTTCAACTTTAGTGCAATATTTAATTCTATAATGCATTATTTCAAAATATGTTTCTGGCCAAACTAAAGTTAAAAGATTCTAACTGGGCCCTTTTTCCTTAACAATCCTATAGTTTGAGTTTTATTAATAGAAACAAATGTGTGAAAAATGTGACATTAGCTAATTTTCAACGACTTTTTAAACATACCTATTTGAGAAGCTATGAGAGTACTCTTGATGAAAAAAGGGCTCTAGATTTAGCCTTCCTCTAAGAAATATAGTAATTTTTTTATAGACTCAAAACAATTTTTTTAAAGATATTTGAGAACAGCGTCATCTCCTCTTTACCTTGAAATAAGACGTTTCGTAATTTTCTTCCCCCTCTTTCTTATTGACATGACAAGGGGTGGATGTGGATGAAGGAAGAGAGAAGTAGTTCCAGAAAACGACACAAACCATCGTGTGGCCTGACAGCGATTGATACTTTCTCGCTGACAAAGACGGCCACCTTGAGTATCTTAGTGAAACAAAATTAAAATAATAGCTCCTTTGGATTGAAATAGTAAATTCCTACCTTGGAATGCAGAATTTAATCTACTAGGGTGAGGTACTGCACTAGGGTATAGTCCAATTAATTGGGGTACGCGGTTCATTGCCCCCTTCTTCCCTCCCGCCAAGTAGACATCTCACACTTCCTGTCAACAACACTCGACCACATATCAACACTCCAAGCAGCGCGAGCGCTCCAAGTAAAAGGAAGTTGACACACTACAGTGTGGTCTGTCAGTTTACCTCTCTTTTAGATTCATCAACAGCGTTGAATTATAATCAAATTATAAAGAAATTTATCGTGTGTTTTTAAACACCAGGTTGTATCAGAAGATGAAATAAAAGCAAGCCTCGGCGTCAGATTTGTGGGTTGTTACCGAGGTGAAGACGGGCTTGACGTGACTGTACCAATGATCTGTAATCTCTCCCTCACTATCCATGTGACTAACAACCTCCGACAAAACTACATACATTTAGTGAGATTATTGATTTAAAAAAAAGTATTGACTCAAAACCTTACAGTTTGAAAGTCAACTATTTACTTGTAGTCACTTCTGTGGCTAAGTACTGAAAGCGCACAGGCCCAATTTGTGTAGATCCTACCTGTTTTGGAGTACAGTAGAATTTTTTAAAATTCAAAGTCCAAGAGATATCTTCAAAAAAATCGAAATTCAAAATAACCATTTGCATGGGTCTTTAGGGAACCGGTACACAATAAATCAATAACCTTAAAATATGCTACATATAATCTCACACATTTTAAATATCTTTGTCAGACACACATACACAATCTATCCATACATAAAATAAATGGTACGGAACTCCGCACGTAATTTCTCGCTCTATTGTTTGGTAATGGAGATATTTACTAAAAATTCGAAATATAATATACACTAGTGAACCCGAGAACAAAAGGCGCTAGACATACATAAAACATTTTTTATTCGTGGTTTTAAATTTCATAATTTTATTTTTAAAGAATTAACGTCTTCATTTGTATATTTGTATCAATAAAAAATATCGATATTGGGTCCCCGAGGGCCAACATTTCGTATTAAAATATTTATTTCCGGTTAAAATTTTCATCGATTTACTAGGGGATGAACATCTTATAAATTTTGACTAATAAAATAGGTAATTATTGACTATTGAATCTAAAATGAGAGAGATAGAATCGTTTTAGCCGATTTTGAGATAATGGAATTTTTCTATTTTCATCCTCTAATAAACTGCTATTAATTTTAGGGTTAGACAAACACACAGACAGATGGTGTTGCAAAAAACACTTTTTAGAGTTCGGGGGGTCATGAAACGTCGACATCCATCAACATTTTGGACTAGATTTTTTTGACGGTCGTAATACTTTACCTTAAAAGTGTTGGCAGAGTTAAAAGAAAAATATATTTGTGTATAGCATGAAAACTTTTAATTTTATAAAAATATATTTAAAGTAAAAGATGTTTATTATAAATAGATCCACATAAATGCAATGATAAGTAATTTCATATCTCAAAGACTTACAGAGATAAAATTAAAAATTAGAATTTACGCATCAGACCGGAACACTTATAAAGTCATTTTGACTAAAAGTTGAGAGTAGCCATTTGGTTTGTAATATTGATCAAAGCTTAGAAATGAAATGTAATCAAAATCGTTAAAGCCGATTTTGGTAAAATCGATTTTTTCTCTTTCCGCCCTTAAGAAAATTACCCTTAATTTTAGGGTTGGATATCTAATTCCAAAATTCCTCGGGGTGAACCTATGAAAACCCTATATACCAAGTTTTAGCCCAAGCGATAAAATAATTTAGGCTCTAGCTCGAGGTACAGACTGACAGACAGACGGCATTGCGAAAACCATTTTTTAGGGTTCGGGCGTCATGAGACATCGACATCCATCAAAATCAAGAGTTCAATTTTTTTGACGATCACCATACTGTAAGGTAGCAAGAAAGTAAAAATATTGATATTGGGTCCCCATGGGCCAACATTTCGTATTAAAATGTCGACTTCCTGGTTTAAAATTTTGGACATTTTATTAGGGGTTGCACATCTTATTGTTATTGCATTGCTATTAAATTTCTCATTTATAAATTTTGACCAATAAAATAGGTAAATATTGACTATTGTATTCAAACACAAAATATAAAAACTTGGAAAAATTAGCATACTAGGATTGCAGACTTAAATTAAATGCGTACAAACTCGAAACAAATTAACACTGTAGAGGCATCGAATTATTAAAATATTTCCTTATATAATTCAAATTAAATGTTATTTTTTGCCACTGATTTAAATAGAAATTACATGGTGAATCACGGTGGGCTAAAATTCTCCAATTTTTCGAACTAACCAATGTGGGATTAGCCAAATCCTACTGTATAACAGAAGCGCACAAGGTGGGTGCATCAACAGCAACTGTTTGCAGTCTCCGAGCCCCATATCACAACACTGTTTGCTGACATCAGACTGATTACATTAGACGAACAGACTCGCAACTCAATCACCACTTTCTAAATTCATTCGCTTTACTGTATCATTCAATTTGATCCGTTCGTTCACGAACGACACATACTTATTTCAATTTGAGTTGTAGTGTGTTAGTATAGGGATTTTCTTGAGTTAGCCAGTGGAAATTTTTCATCGAGGTGCACTACAAAAAAATTGCAACGGTTTGGTCCATTCAAATCCATCGGACAGTCTGGTATTAGAGATTTTAAGTGAACACAACATGGGAGGCGGCTTCAGAAGCATGCTCTAAGGAATTCCTGTAAGCGGAAATTGGTTGATAATTTGACTGAAAGATCAACTAAAACCATTTGAAGTGTACTTATGGGTATTGACAGCAATGAAATGGTTAAAAAATCGTCAATGATACTAGACTAGGATGGACGTATAAAAAATATTCTGTAAGGCTAAAACCTTAGTTGAAGCAATTGATAAATTAAAAGAAATCAAAATTCAAACAAACAAGAATGAGAAATGGTGGTAGGTGAAAGATGATATAGTTTTTGTAACTTATGAAGCAAACTTAAAATTACTCCACCATACTTGGAACTTTCAATGTGTGTCCAAAACATGTATATCCATTATACCCAATTCTTTCATTTGTCAGTGGTGAATATCAACGTGTGATTTGTTTATCACCCGGTAAAAGTACAAACGTCTATTTTAAAACTATACATAATTTGTGTGCTGGCCAGCTTTCTCCGTAAGGTTTTATTTTGGATTTTGAAAAGTCTGCTTATCTTTCCATAGAAATGATATTTCCTGAAGGCACTATCAAGGCTTGTTAATTCATTTAAAGCGTATAACCCCGAATGGGTAGTAAGAAGCGGTGTTATAAATATAATTTAGGGCAAAATTGGCATAAGAATATTGTCAAACTAGGATTGAAGGTAGAGTACAATAACCCAAAATTGGAAAAGGGTGACTGATTGAAATAATTTTTTAGTCTTCCCTATGTAAAAAAAAGGGGGGGGCAAATTATTGGTGCATTTGTAGATTTAGTTTTGGAAGGATCAAAATATGATGAAAAGTTATTACCGTTTACAAATTATATATTTAGGAGAATTATATTCAACGTGTTAGCTCGTCATCGTGGGAGCAAGAAATCAATATTAATCAAAGGACCAACAACGCAGGTTTGTCGATTTTGTCAGTAACTCCTTCTTATCCCAGCACACCAGCTTCCGAAATAGGCCTAATGATCGAAAGCGAGGTTTGGCAACAGTTAACTGAGAGAGAACGTAGATATAGCTTTTCTCCGTAAGACCTGCAGTTCTCTCAGCGATGATATCAGGTGTGGACATTTAGGCTGAAGCCCCTTACACATAACTCACCACCCCATGTTATGTTTTTTTTCACATCAAGAGTGAATGTCGTTATTTCAAAGGGAAACTTTAGTGCTGTTAGGTTGTTACACATTGATTTATTAATTTATTTGAAGTATTTAAAATCGCATTTTCTGAACCCACTGATTATATCAGCACACTAGAATAGCACTATGGTGAAGCCTATGATATGGTCATAGTGGTGTTTGTAAAGGTAAGACTGTAACTTTCGCCGTAAGCGAAGTATAAATAATAGACTAATAAAAACTGACAAAAAAAATTAAACATATTATATGTGTATTTTAGATATCAATAATTTTACTGGCGAAGCTTTGCAACTGTCAACTGTCGAAGCAAAAACATAAGAACTACGCCTTAAATATTTTACCAAATCATCTAGTTACAGGGTTTCTTGGCCTAGTTGGAGAATTATGTAGTGTTCAAAGGTACCTTAGCACAACTAGCGTCTTTGTGTTTGAAAGTTTTATCATTCTACGTCATTGGTTATTTTCTCTTTTTTTTTTAAATAAACTGATAAGAAACAGACGTATGTTACAAATCTGATTTATTGGAGCAGAAATGTTAGTTTGGTTTTTAGCTCAAAAGCATTTTGTATTCGATATGAATTCACCAGTTAAAAAGAGACAATCTTCCCTCCCGGTCACGCGGTTTAAGGCTCGAGTCTCAATGTATTGCCAGTGAAGAAGAGGTTGAGGTTCAAATCTGGTCTAGGTGCACAAGAAGTTAGTTTACCATCCCTTCTTCTTGCTACCAACTACTATTTAACTTCCCTCCTCATCTCAACCCCTTGGATTAAGATGTGATAACCTTGTATTTAAACGTACTAACGGAAAACACAACAACCCGCACTGATGGGAATGTGGTCTAAATGTTAAGCTCGTTTAATCCGTTTTGACAGGGAGGTTAGGGCTCGAATCCCAGCTGGGTTACTGAGGGTGGGTTTTTTTCTAAATGATTTCTTACTCTCTTTTTACGAAAATTATTCAGTACCCGCTTGAGTGACCGCATGGTCTAAGGAGTCACTCTTATATTAGAATTACCAGCTGAAGACGAGGAGATCGGGGTTCAAATCCCGGTTGGATCTAACTAGGGTGGTTTTTCCACTCTCCCTCCGCGTGAATTCGGATACGATTGCTCGCTCTAAAAGAGCTCAACTTCACTCATCCTTAACCCATTAGCGTAGTTAATTGCTTACAGCCCGGATGGGCGGTGAGACGTAGTGAGATGCTGTGAAACAAAAACGGACGCACAGCGGTGCACTTTCTAAACGTCCGTCTCGCGAGTTTCGCGCAGTTTGTTTCTCCGCTGCCCCTTCGCGAAATCTTGTCCGTCATGCTGCGAAATGTCCCCCCACCCCCTTCCTTCTTGTGAATAGCTCTCGTAGTGATGTCATGGAATAAAGGTTGCAGACCACGCAGTCAATGACCAGAGCTCAGATAGAAGAGGAACCCATTGGGTGGACAAAAAGCACTAGACGGGGGGGAAACTCGATAGTTTCCGAGAGACTGGAGATCTAAGTCAGGCGTGTGTCAAGCGCGTTTATACCATAAGAACCACATTTATTATTAAAAATACTGAGGGAGGGCCACATCTCAAAAAATAAAAATCCGCCTTGGTGGTGTAGTTAGCTAACGCACTAGTTTCGTGTTGAGCTAGACTGCTGAGGACGGGGAGATTGAGGTTCGAATCTCGGTTGGGTGAACTGGGGTTGGTTTTTCCTAGATGGTTTTCCACTCTCCCTTCACAAAAATGCGGGTTAACTTCCTCTAAATTCGACTTTCCCAATTTCTAGCCCATTAGCGTGATTAGTACTTAAGCGTATAACCCTAACGGGTAGTCAGACGCGGTGCTAAATTTTTTTTAAAAAGAAAAAAAACCATATTATAGTTCTATTAAAAAAATTTATTCCAACTGAGTATCTGTTTTTCTTAGCAAAAATAAAAGAGAAGGCCTCCTATATATATATATAAAAAAACTAACCCTATATCTTTTTACCAAAAATTTGCGACCTTTTACTTGCAACAACATTTTCAAACTTTTTTTTTTAATAAAAATCAAACTATAGGGTTATTAAGAAAAAAATAGCCCTGTTAAAATCTTTCGACTTTATTTTGAAATGAACCTTGTTTTGAAATAACGCATCGTAAAATTAAATATTGCGTTAGAGCTGAAAGTCTGCGCAGAAATTTCTCGCTTACCGATGTGGCCCCCTTAGCATGCGCATGTGCTGCCAAACATTGCACATATTTGGTGAGCAAATTTAACAGTATTTGGGAATTAATTATGGTCGAAATGAGGGTGGATATTGTCCACCAAACTCACATGGTAAGATTCTCCAAAATGTATTTCCTCGATGTTTATAAAAATAAGAATAGGGTCGCGTTGCATGATGGTTCATCAAAAGTTCGTGAGCCGCGAGTTTGACATGATTAATCTAACCGTTCTAACGCGTTACTCTCGTGTAAAACTGGGTTGCCATTGACGGGGAGAGCGGGGTTAGAATCCTTGTCAGGTGTAGTGAAGGATTTTTTTCCCTCCATAAATTGTTTCTCCCTCTCACTCTATTCAAATGCGGGTAGGTTTCCTCAAACACCATACCTTGCTCATCCTTCTTTCGTTAGCGAATTAATGTGCGCGTATAACCCAAACAGGGGGAGAGGTGGGAGAAAGCTACAAAAAAAAAGTTTAATTTCGTGAAAATTGTTTGGTTATGCTAAATCTTTCGTACCATGGCCAGTACCTAGCCATATCTAATAAGGCATTGAACCTTGGCCTCTTGAATCAGCGCCTTTTACACCAATGGTATTCAACTTTTTATTTTTGTTGTTCGCGTACCCTCAGGATATAATTTATCTTCAATTCCGTGCTCTCAAAATGAAACTAGCCGCCCAGATAAGAATCGCAAATACCCGCTTCAGTGTCCGAAATGTCTAAGAAGTCACTCTCGCGTTAGATTGGCCTGCTGATGACGGGGGGGATATCGGGGTTTGAATACCGGTCGGGTCTACTAAGGGTGGTTTTTCCTAAACGGATTCCCACTTTCCTTCCATGCCAATGCGGTTAGATTATCTCTAAAATGCTTCCTTCCTCATCCCTGCCCCATTAGAGTGATTATTATATATGCGTACAACCTGAACAGGTAGTAAGACGCGGTGATAAAATAAATCACATAAAAGGGTGGGAAGGGGAGGCACAGAGAAAGGGGGGAAGGTATTGGCGCTTCCAGATCGCTTGTCCCTATGTCTGGGTAGCTTTAGGCTAGCATTGAATGTGACCCTGATTATTCAGCGTTTATCAACTAATATATATGTGTACATTAATTTTACGTAGGCCCTACCACCTAAGGTGGGCATGTAAGGAATACGAGAAAAGGACAGTATTTTTGCAGTTTTTATATCAAGACATTTTTTTCGGCCAAAATAAATAAAATATTTTTCCAGTACAAACGTAAAGAGTTTAATTTTCTTCACATGGTTAATATTAACAGATGTTGAATATCTCTCATGAACAGAGTGAGATGACAATTTTTTTAAATGAAGAGAAAAGGTTTGTCATTAAATTCCAGGACAACCTAGACAAATATTCAACATCTGTTGATATCACCGTGTAAAGAAAATTACACTCTATGTTTGTACTGAAGCAATATTTATGATTTATTTTGAACAAAAAAATGTTTTTATAGAAAAAAACTGTAAATAGACACCTTTTCTTGCGTTCCCTACACTCCTACCTTAAGATGTGTTCGCGTACCTCCAGGTTGAATACCACTGATCTACAACATCCTCACGATCCCCTATCCAAAGTGAACTCTGAGTAACCTCTCGTTGTGTTTGTCCGGAAGACTGATGCTGGTTGTCAACCCGTCTCACCCAATGTCCAGGTGCTACATCAATATACTGAGGTCACCTTTACATGACCCTTTCCCAGAGGTTGCCGCAAACACCTTGCTTTACTAAGCAGGGGGAAAGCAACCATATAAAAAAGCTACCAAAACGTTTTAATCTTGACAGGTACAACACTCGAGCAACATTTTGGATTTCTGGCAAGGGAGGTTGCAGTCCAATATTCATACGAAAGGCCTTTTTAAACAATACAACCTTTGGAGGAGGGGGGGTCAAAATTGATAACATCTTACTATTTTATTCACGTTATTTTATACATAATGAATAATGATAATATCTAACAAAAGCGACAAAAGTAGATCCAGGCTGCCAATAATTTCTCACTTCAAAACTCCCTGTTGTTTTTTTATAGGTTTCCCATAAATAATTTTTATTTTTCCAGAATTCTTATTTATTGTAGATTAAAATATTGAGGAATTAAATATTGTTTATCAATCAAATTATCCATAAGGTAAGTCATATAATACGTATATGTTCAGAGGATGAGTGTGGATTAAAAGGAAGGGGTAGACCATGTAAGACTTGGCTAAATGTTGTAGACGAATTTGTGAAAAAGATAAACATTAAAAGAGTTTCAAGAATAAAATAACATGTATGACTCGATGTATGGATATTTGTGAAGCGAAAGGAATATGCAAGGATAGGAAAGTGAGGAGAAAGTTAGTGAGGATGGATTAAGTACAGAGATTTTTTTTAGCTAAATAAGTAGTTCCTTGCCTACCTCGTCGTAAGAGAACGGCATGGTATTGGTTTCAGTTTCCGTATATTTTATCCTACATGGATAAAAAAAATGTTGTGGTAATACCAAAATTACAATGAGGAGTTAATCGAATGTGATATTTATTTTAGTAAAGCGAAACTACTTTGATTTTAAAACATTTTCGCAAATATTGTTTTATACCTAAAACAAACTATATAAAGAAGACTAGAATAAAACTTCGAGAGTGGAAAATCATTTAGGGGAAAAACATCTTCCCCACACCCAACCGGGATTCGAGCCTGGGAAGCGTCGGCACATGAAAGTAGATACAGTAACTTTTCTAGCTGTCAGATAGGACACTTACTATGAGAATATGACTATAATTATATTAAGTGAGTTAAAATGGACGCCATATATTTAAAAAAATGGCAAGTGATTTTGCATACGAATAAATAAAAGTAAGGTCTTGGTAACGTTTAGAATAACCATAGTAGGCTTGAAGTGTATTATCTAGTTAATTCTACTAGTGGTATATTTGGTTAAATTCTACACGTGAAAAGTGTGTAAAATATTTTTGGAAGAGTGATTGAGGCGAAGGGTGGTAGTAGAGATGATCTAATAAGAAGAAGGAAGCAGAGGGAGTTGTTCTATAGGTGTGTAAGAGATCTGCTAGGAGAATAGAAGTGCCTTTGAAGTGTAAGAAGTGTAGGGAGTAATTTGAACCCATTGTCACATATTCAAAAGAAACATGGACGTCGAATGCAAGAGAGATAAGGAAATTGGAGGCCATGAGAATGAAGTTTGTCAGAAATTTTGGAAAAGCTCATTGACCATTCAGTCTTTATAATATCTACATTGTACTTCCTCAGGAATAAAGGAGGTGCGGGGGGGGGGGGAGTTTAGAATAGGAGGAATACC
>CABFWO010001404.1:39669-51079 GCA_902155825.1 Timema genevievae
GTTAAGTTTTTAAAGTATTATCTCTACATAATGTTGAATATGAGTATTTGTTAATTACGGCTATAGTCTCATCTACATATTATTTAAATTAAAAAATGACTTATGGACACGGGAATTGAACTTGGGACCTACAAACTATGTTTTGATAGTTGTTATAAAACTAACTCGTTACGCCTGAACAAAGGGGAGAAAATACATTAGAAAAAACATTTGACAAGAAAGGACATAAAAAAAAGAGTGATTGAAAATGTAGGCCTGGTGGAATATTGATGTAGACATTCTGTGCACAAATGTACATATTGTTAGTGTCCATCTGGGCATGTCTGTAACTTGAACCTAGTTAATACAGTAGTGGCTCTCAAATTATGTTACGTGATGCCATTTTAGGTTGTCGGTGCTATTTTTTTTTTAGCTTTTTTTTTAGCACCGCGTGTCTTACTACCTGTTCCGTTTATACACCTTTGTACTAATAACTCTAATCTTAAATCTAGGACAGACAGAAAATCCATCCCCCGCCCGTCAATTCATCAATGTGAAAGGGTAAACCCACATTCCAACAAAGATAAATTTTTCGGCCATGCCAGGAATCAAGCCCAGGACCCTGAGCTCAGTAGGTGGACGCATTACCGACGGAGCTAAGCTTCATAATTTTCTAGCATGATTTTTTTTCTAAGTTATATCCACAATTAAATCTATAGTTTTTTTTACAAAAGGGCTAATTTGTTGTTTTTTTTAAAGTGAGGAGGGTGCACAGCATAGACTTTCTCACTACTGTAAATTTAAAAGATATATTTATTTAAAACTCGTAAGATATTAGAAACGAGATTATAGACATTGTTGCACATTCTACCAAAGAACATAAACGAAATTATATAGACTCTTAGAGAAAAGAGGAACATCACACCCACAGAGCATTACAGCAATTTCCAAATTTTAAGACTTCCGTAATATATATATATTATATAAGTGTATTATATATATATAAATATATACAGTATGTATGTCATAGGTGAATTGGAAAATCCGGCTTATTGCAAAAGGCGCCCACAATTTACAATGAGCCAGGCTAATTGGAAAATAATATATTTGCTTATTAGCCTGATAACTTTTAGGCTTATTGCAATGAACCCATACAGCCTTCGGCTATTGAGAAAAGGCACCTTTGTTCACTCAATCAGTCTAGTTGATTTCAGGCTTATTGCAATACGCCCAAGATAGTGAAGGCTTATTAAAAAATCTACAGCAACGGTTCCCATATTGTGGTACGTATAATAATTATTCCTGGTGGTATGCCATGAGAAGCCAAACAAAACAAACAAATCAAAGTCGTAAAAAATGGACTCATAAAATCTAATAAATAAATAAATTACAGCCCAGTATAATAGAAGTGATCTAAAAGTGATCTCTAGATTTCTGCCACACAAATTCATAAAGACTTCCCAGAAAAATATGTAACTGTTCGTGAATCTGTGAGTAAGGAATCAAAGTTTGGGGGCCAGGGATATACCAGTTGCAAGTGTATAGTCTAAAAAGAAGAAGAAAAAAAAAGCAGCGTCAAATGAAAAAGTGTTTGATATGCCTTCTTATTTGAAATTATAAGTTATTTCGTATCTCAAAGAGGTGCGGAGATACGATAAAAATTTGAAGTTTCCTTAAGTGTAAATTACCCTCAAAGTTATTTTCATGAGTAAATGAGAACTTCCATTTGGTTTTAATATTAAACAATACATATATATGAATTGTTTTAATACTAAACAATACATATATATGAATTTTAATCGAGTCGAGTTTGATATAATCTATTTTTTTTTCTTCTTCTCTAAAAAATACAATTAATTTTAGGGTCAGATGGATTTTTTTAAAATTCTGAGAAACCTTATGAAAATCCCATGTCCCAAGTTTTATCCCAATTGGTAAAATAGTTTCGTCTAGAGTCAGAGCTACATACTGACATTATTAAAAAAAACTTTTTCGGATTCAGGGGATCATGAAATGTCGACATCCATCAAAATCTCGAGTTTGATTTTTTTTGACAATTACTATTTTTTCTCAACCAGAGAAGTGTGAGAAGGTAAGAAGTAGCATTATATATTGATATATAGCCTACAAATTTCATCTCATGGTCAATATGACTAAAAATTAATATTTATTTATTTATTTAACATATGTACAACTGTGCATACATATTAACGTCTCACGCTGAATTCTTAGTTATAGGTCATTCTTAAAATTATTTTCTAAAATTCTTTGCTACATAATTAATAAGTGGTTTACAGCGTCTTGGTAAAACATTTATGTGGCCACAGCTAAATAAAGGTTGGTAACTTCTGCTTTAAAAATTATATCCAAGAAACCATTTGAAATGAATAAAAATGGTTCAAACGGCAGCATAAAGCTACCATGGATCAACGATGGAGTTTGTTTCTGATTGTTATTAAATGGCCGACGATTTTACACATCTATTAGCGACTAGCCCTTAAAATATGAGCTATAAATGACCCTAACACAGGATTAGCCCTAGATAGCTCAGTGGTAAGATATTGACGTGCTAAGTTGGAGGTTCCGGATTTGTTTCAAGATTTTAAAAGAATTTCCAAAAAAGTTAATTTTATAAGTTCAGTAACATAATATAGGTTTGAAGTCATTTCATCAACTTATTAGCGGTTTGGGCTTTTCAAATTTCTTCGTAAAAATGTTTCATTGCCTTGGAATGCTTATACCTTTTGCCCTTTACATTTCTTCTGACATCTTTAAACTTTTCTGAGACAGTTTTTTAAAATAATAAAAAAAAATTTTCTACTATTATCACACTTCACACATCCCTAAAGACATTAAATGCAATTACACTCAGCCACACTGAAAAAAAAATTCTTTCATCAATGCCGCACTTGCCACAATGACTTGAAAACGGTGGAGAGTAAGGTAACAATCCCTAAAGAGAGATGGTTATGTGTCAAGGCGATAAGCTGTACAAACATGCCAAAGCCACTAGCGACAGAATTATGGTTTCAAGGACAGACAGCTAGTGACTTGGAGCGAGAAGGGATGAGTTGTCTGCTCTACTCTTGACTAGGCCGTTTTGTTTCGGCTATTGCGGGGTTGTATCAGATATACAAATCCGGGGGCGAAATATGAAGCAACTCAGCTCGTATCAGCTTTCACGAGTTTCAGATTGAATATTAATGTGAATAAAATACCATTATAAAGTTAAAAGAAGTCGGCATTAATTAATTTACTTCCCCTAGTTATTACACATGTTTAATTTTACAAAATAATTAATTGAATATTGCATTTATTTGACAATTTTTTACGCAATTAATTGAAGGTTCATAATATTTATTTCAATAAATAAACCTCCTTAAATACTTCTAACATTCCAAATATGAAATCTTTGCATCATTTGGTTTTTCTAAAAATTGTTGCATTAGATGCCAAAATTTCATACTTAGAGTAAACGCTGTGCTTAAAATATACATTTAATCTATATTTAATACACTGATCCAAGTTTGGTTTAAGAAGACCTACTAATATATATATAAAATTATTATATTATTAATTTTGGGCCATACACCCTTAACACAATGAGCAACTTTTTTTTTTTTTTTTTTTTTTTTTCACTGTTTCCTTCTCTTTTTTTCTTTTTTTTTTTTTTTTTTTTTTTTTTTCNTTTTTTAGCACTGCGTCTTACTACCCTTTCGGCATAACTGTTCTTCTAAAATGTTTACACGCATGCGCACATGCTGTTTTGTTATTGCGCACCAATAAAAGTTTAATTTCTTACCTCAAAGGAAGAAAATAAATGTTTATAAACAAACTGTACTAAGGTCTACATTTATGAACTTAAGGTAATCTTTAAAATAAGCTAATTTAAGTAACGTTTAACATCTACTCCGGTGGTCATGCACAGTCGTCAATATTGACTTGTTTGGTTCACCAGTAACGGGGAGGTTGGGGTTAGAATCTTGGTCGGGTGTACTAAGGTACTAAGATCATTTATTTTTACTAAATAGTTTCCTACCGTTCCTTCCATTAATTATTGAGGGTTGCAGATATTTCCTCAAAATTCTTCTTTCCTAATTAATTAGCTAAATATGAGGCTATCCCAGTTTGGTAGTAAGACACGGTGCACTTAAAAAATAGTACTAACCTATTGTATGAAAATGCTGAGATACCTAAAGTGTCTTCTTCACCAAAGGAGCCGCTTAGACCTGGAAAAAAAAAAAGACCACTTGATTAAGACAACTTTCCGAAATAAACATTACATCCTATGTCCAAGCAAATGTTGATACAATTTATCTTAAGACATCCCATCTATCCCAACATTTTGTCCACATTAATCACTAAAATAAATGAAGGCTTAAAAAAATGTGGAACACGCTTCGGTGGCTGAATGGTCTTAGGCGTGACTATCGCAACAGAATGGACTGCCGGTGACGGGAGAGTTAGGGTTCGAATCCTGATCGGGCGTTTTATTTCCTAAACGGTTCTCCACTCTCCCTTCACGTTAGTGCGGGTAAATTTCCTCTAAATTCAAACTTCCTCATCACTAATACATTAGGGTAATTAGTAAATAGACGTATAATCTGAACGAGTGATAAGAAGCGATGCTAAAAAGGTGTGAGCTACAATTCTAGAGGATATCACACACAAATAGGCCTTCTTTCGAAACAATGTAATCAAGATTTGAACCCCGAGTCTCTTAAGTTTGTAGTAGAGTAATCTAATCATTAGTGTCCATGAGGTGACGAGCTGACACGCAAGCCAAGAGTTAAGCACGCTAAAGCACACCTAACTTTGACAATAGCAGAGGAGTTTTTTTTTTGTTACAGCTAAGCTACGGTCCAATTTTCATAGAAAGGGTGATTTGTAAAATACAGCTTTTTTGTGACTGAAGCTGATAATATTTTTACGATATATTTCATGTTATTTTATAGTTTTTGATAACATCCATCAAAAATTATAACTGAAAATAACAATACTTGATGTATGAATACGTGAAAGTAGATCTAGTAGCTTTTTTAGCTGTCAGATAAGCTACCTCCTTTGAAAATCCGACCTCAGGGAGCGTATATGACACTCACTAAAACTATTTTCATAAATTCATACGTCAACCCAAATAATCTGCAGCTATTAATTTTGATAGAATGAGTCCTAAAATATAACTCTAATAATATAGTAAAATGTTTGCAATGTCGACCGTGGAAAAATATGTTTTTATTGTCTAAAAGTTACTTCCTTATAAATCCTTCTATAATAAGTGGTTTACGTTTATTTATTAATAGAACACTACGCCAGTTATAGTACATTTGCCAATGAAATTCATACACGTAGCGTAATCTGAGTGGTCTTAGCCAGGTACCAACCACTTGTAAACGTCTGTATAGGTACCAACGACTTGTAAGGTGTGCAAAGATACCTACAACTTTTCAGCGTATATAGGCACTGTATCTAGCCACCAACCACTTGTAGGCACCTATAAAATATTTCAATTATCGACTATTAAAACACAAAAGCCTTGTAAGAAAGGAAGAACTGAACTCATTGACGACAAAAGCACACGCAGCTAGTTGGTCGATTCAATGTGACATTTATCAGTTACCATTTCCTCCGAAGACCACTTCCCTCAATTATTCAGTAGGCGAAGTCAAATCATTTCACAATATGAAACAAAAGACTGTTCCGAATTGGTGATTACGATTAAATGGACAAGCACTGAAATAAAAAATTTGGTCGTGTACAGGAAATTCAACTAGTTTATCTTACTTTGTGATTATTGAAAAATAAAAATAAAGGTGTAGTATAAATATTAGACTAATATTATAGAAAACTGTCAAGGCGGAGACATAAAGTATGACTAAAAATAATTCTTTAATTTCAAAAGATTGTAAATAATATTTAATCCATGCAAATTCATTTGATAGGTAATTAAGGTGGGAGTAAGCCTATAGGAAACACGAGAAATGTCGGTGTTCTTGCAGTTTTTATGGCAAAACACTTTTTTGACCAAAATAAATAGAATATTTCTCCAGTAGAAACAGAGTTTAATTTTCTTCACGTGGTAATGTCAAAATTTCTTAGATATCTGTCATGAGCATAGTAGCATTCGATGAGAAACTTTATAAATGAAGAGGAAAAGTTGTTATTGAATTCCAAGACACCCTTGACAGATATTCAAGAAATGTTTATATCACAAGGTGAAGAAAATTAAACTCTGTGTGTTTACTGGGGACATTTTTTATTTATTTCGAGCAATTTTTGCTTTAAAAACTGCAAAATCCCCGATATCTTTTCGCGTTCCTTGCACTCTCACCTTAAACCTTTTTCGACTGGTAACTATAGTACTGTAACTTTATAGATAGGGTGTGTGTTGGCTAATAATAGTAGCTTAAGGTCTTTGGACCACCAATATTTTACTGAACAATTTTAACAAGTGTATAATTATAAGCTATAAATAGTGAAACAATTATTTCAAATCATTACACTTCACGAGTTATTAGGGGTCAAACTTGTTATTGTATGCTTAAATGCGTATCATTGATAAGGTAAAGTAATTATTAATGTATAGGGCTGAAATTTAATATAACTAGATATTCATATGAGGTGTACACAATTAAATACTAATAATATTAAAAATAATAAATCTCTATAAGGAAACACTATTTTCGCTTTATCAGGTATTGTATCAGGTAGCTAGTTCCGATAGAATGAAACCTAGGCCGCGGGATTGGGCAGTAATGATCGATTTTCTTCAACAGGCGGCCATTACCTCTTTATCTAATGGCAGTAATGTAAAGAGTGAGCTGTGTTCTTCTTTTTATTGTAAAAGTAAGATTTTGTTCTATCCTTTTATGTTTCTGTCCACCTTTCCTGTACCTTCTTCCAAATATAATAATATAAATATTCCAATGAAATATTAATATTATTAATAACTTCTTATGAAAACTGAACTGTAGCGCGGCGCCCTATGGACCACCCACCCGCCTCTCCCCCTCTGTATATAAAAAAGGAAGGCTCTGAGGTAAGTCATCAGCGTGAGAGACGCGACTGGACAGCAAGTAAGCCGGTAATGACTTCATCCCGACAAGAGTTCCCCGCCAACACAACACCGGAGAGGGAAATAAACGACTACTTGGTACATTCTGTTCTGAATGTTTAAAATGTACAGTACATCCTTAACAATTAAAATATACAGTACATTCACTGGTAGCGCGTGCTTCAGTGTGACCAATAAGGTAGGAGATCGATCCTTAATCGGGTTGTGTTTAGTTCAGATGTTTTAACAAAAGGGTCAACTAGAGGCTTAATCCCGCATTAGATAGAGAAGACCTTGGAAAACTACTTAACCCCTCCCCCCTTGACAGTGAAAGGGGCTCGAAGATGAACCCTAGGGAGGGTAAGAACGTTTGAACCCAAGTCGGTGGCCGCACGGTCTTAAGGCACTACTCTCGCGGTAGACTAGATTGCCAATGACGGGGAGAATGAGGTTCAAATCTCGGTCGGGTGTACTGAGGGTGGGTTTTTCCAAATTAGTTTACCGTTATCCATCCACACAAATGCGGGTACACTCTCTCTAAATTCAACCTTTCTAATCTCTGACATATTAGTGTAATTAGTATACAAGCATGTAGCCCAACGGATAGTGAAACGCGGTGCTAAAAAAAAATAAAAAATTTGGACCCACTTTGGTGGCCGCATGGTCTAAGGCGTCACTTTCGCAATAGGGACCATTGAAACAGCTAAGTAACAGGGAGGGTTGGAACAACTGAGTAACAGGTAGGATTGAAGCACCTTAAGAAAACGGATGATTGAAAAGTCTGAGTAACAATGAAAATTTTAATAAAAGCTGAGAGACAGAGACCTTAGTAACACTGATGTTTATAGCACCTAAAAAAACAGGGAAAATTGGAACAATTGAGTAATAAGGGGTATAAGAACTACTGCGTGGCAGGGATGATTGGAACAGCTGAGTAACAGGTAGGATGGGAACAAGTGAGAAACAGAGTAACTTGGAACAGCTGAGTAACAGGGAGGATCGTAACACTTGTGTAGCAGGTAAGATTAGCACAGGTTCTCTAAGATTAGTGGAGATTTATGACTCAAATTAAAACAGAGCCGTTTCGCTATTAGATACGAGAACTAGCCTGTAAACCAGGTCAAGCAAATAGAGCTAAACACCCGACCCCGACAATCTATCTATACACGTAATAACGAACAACTCAAAACACAAATAAATAGTTAAGTTTCCCCTTAGGATTTGAACCAAGGACCACTCCGATCTCTAGTTGTCCTCCTCGACGCAGTGACGGGTCTTTCCGTACTAGAATAATAATATATAAAAAGCTGTTGCCAAAAAGAGAGAGAGAGAGAAACTCTCCTGTGAAAAGAGTTCGGTGTCTGCGGCTCGGTGCGCGTTGAGAGTAAGCGTGTGGTTGGTTGTGCCTGGCTCGCTGGGAGCTACTGCAGGGGGGCGCCGCTCTGGGTGAACACACTTGGGGGGGTCGCAACAGGGGGACACAACAGCGCCGATAGCCATTCGTCCCGGTTTTTGGTACATTGTCCCGTATCAGTAGATGTCTCGGAAAACGTCCCGGATTAAAAAAAATCAAATTGCAAAATAAATTTAAAAAAAAATGGCCGCGAAGAACCGGTTAAGTGGACAAAGATTTAAAGAAAATTCAAATATGTTCAGTCATGTGAAGATTTTAAAAAAGAATCAAAATTTAAAGATGAATTTAAAAAAAAAACATTTCTTGGATCAAAATAATTTTAAATTTATATTATATTTAAATCTTTTATTATTTTTTGAGTTAATAAATGATTTTAAATTATATTAGTTTGGATTTTAAACTTTACATCTTGTTAAAACTATAAACACATTATTGTGATTATTTATTTATGGTTATAAATCGAACAAAACAAAACATGTTAAAGTTTTATTTCTGTTGAATTATTCTTTGTCCCGGATTGGCGTTATAAATGGTCAACTTACATTAGGACTACTTTACAAACCTCACCCTCGTATTAGTGACACGATTTTATTGTTTATAGGAGTGTTTTTATATAACCTTTTATCACTCGCGGCCCCCTAAATATCCTAAAATATGTTATTGGCCCCCTAGTTTTTACTAACATAATAATCATTAAGATTTATTCTAAAATAGTTGCTTGATTTACTGATTACAACAACCAAGAAATGGAGAAACAGAAATTAACTTACCTAAATGTATTTAATGGGACCTCTGCTGTTGAACACTTTCCACTAATTTGTATATTCTTGTTTCAACTGTATTACTTAATTCTATTCGCATGCAGGAGTCAATTCGGAGTCGATTTCGCTGCTTCGTTTTAATATTTACCATTGTGGAAAATCCCTTTTCACGTAACTTAGTAGAAACAAAGGGCAGCAAATTTTGAATTGCGATTGTAAACAAATGGGGATTATTTGGACTATCCGTGCTTCCCCTCCCCTCCATTACCACGGAAAATCGAGAGTCTACTGTACTTACATGCTTCCGATCATAGAATTATTTATTCCAAAACGTAAAATTTAAGATAATTGACTTAAGTAATAGTCAAATAACATTTAAACTTATTTTTTCGAGGCACACCGAGAAACCTTTCACGGCCCCCCGGTTAAGAATCGCTGATTTTTAACCCTTTGGAAAACCCTATTTCTTACCAGGACCCTACTGTATTTCCGTAAGGAATATAGGGAAGGCGAGAAAAGTCAGTGGTACTTTATAACATCTATAAATATTCTAAGCAAAATGGCTACCCTCAATATTTCGGCAAAATGACTTTAAGGGCTACGGTCTGATGCGTAAATTCTCTTTTTTTTTTATCATATCTCCGAAACTATTTGAAATATGAAATTACTTATCATTGCAAATATATAGATCTATTTATAATACAAATATTTTATACGAAGCATATTTTTATAAAACAAAAAACTTTCAAGCTATACGCAAATATATATATTTTTTAACTTTTCGATAATTAATGTAAAGTATTGCAACCGTAAAAAAAAAATCTAACCTGAAATGTTGATGGATGTCAACGTCTCATGACTCCCCGAACCCTAAAAAGTGCTCTTTGCGATGTCATCTGTCTGTGTGTCTTTTTAACCCCAAAATTAAGAGTAGTTTAATAAAAAGTGAAGAGAAAAAATCGATTTTCTCAAAATTGGCTTTAACGATTTTGATTAAAATTCGTATATAGGCATTGATTAGGTTTACACATAAAAAGGCTATTTTCATTTTCCCATGAAAATGAGTTTTAGGGTACTTTACAGAAGCGTAAATTTCCGTATCTCCATAACTATTTGAGATACTAAATAACTTATCATTGCAAAACTGTAGTAATATTAAAAATTAAAAACTTTTATATGAAATATATTTTTATAAAACCAAAAATTTCTGAGATATTGGCAAATATACTGATACAATTTTGTGAACTTTAGTTGTAAAGAGATACTACTTAAGTTTTAACGCAATAATTCTCTAATGCCATAGAGTAAGCAAATAAGTAAGTCTTTCAAGAAGTTGATGTTTTTCCTTTAACCTCTTGGGGGAGATTTTTGTACAGCACAGGGGCGAATCCAGTATTTTCGTGAGAGGGGAGGAGGGACACGGGGGCTCCCATAGTGATTGGGTTTGGGAGGCACCTGAATAAATTTTGACATAAAAATACTTCAAAATTTGAGAGTAAATCCTTAAGTAATTTAACAATGTAATGCTAAATTTGAGAATAATCCTCTAATGAAGGTTATAACTCGAAATTTACGATTAGTATTGAAATTTATTATAAGCAAATGATAAGAATATCAACAAATAGTGATTATTAAGAGGGAAGTAATGTTAAACATTATAACAATTATTATATAATTTTTTAGCTATTCAATTAACTAGACAAAATAGATGGAATTATTCAAATTTCGAACAATCTACCTTAACTCCACTGTATAGTATAGCTAGTTATATCTCATTCTAAATCGAAATTTTACCACCAAGCAATACTAACACGTTATATGTGTGGTATTATTCAAAGATTTGGTTTAAAGCACATTATTTAAAAATATATTATTTTAAAGACCTTTATTTATGATTAATCATTGAAATAGAAATAATAAAAATGATAAAATAAATTTAAACCTAAACAAGGTTTGTGCAATAAGGTGAAAGGCGAGCAACTTAAATTAGGGTAGTTTCCTTATTGCCTATTTTCACCACTTTAATACTTAGATCTAAATATTACCAATAAAAATTTAACAAATGAAATCTAGGGGTAAGGTGTCGTCGGACTTCTGTGCTGGGAGTCCGGGGTTCAATCCTCGGTCCCGGCACGGATTTATCTGATTGCCAAACCCTTCCTTCACCTCTGACAAGACGTGTATTAATCACAACTTGTGAAT